>CAUYQU010095793.1:0-44214 GCA_963574635.1 Cheracebus regulus
CAGGTCATTTATGTTCATCTCTAAATTAGTTATTCCAGTTACCAATTTCTCTAACCTTTTTTCAAGGTTCTTAGCTTCCTTGCATTGGGTTAGAACATGCTCCTTTAGTTCAGAAAAGTTTGTTATTACCCACCTTCTGAAAACTACTTCCATCAATTTGTCAAACTCATTCTCCATCTAGTTTTGTTCCCTTGCTGGTGAGGAGTTGTGATTTTTTGGAGGAGAAGAGGCATTCTGTTTCTTGGAATTTTTAGCCTTTTGGTCCTGTTTTTTCCTCATCTTCATGGATTTATCTACCCTTTGGTCTTTGATGTTGGTGATCTTTGGATGAGGGTTTTGTGTGGACATCCTTTTTGTTGATGTTGATGCTATTCATTTCTGTTTGTTAGTTTTCCTTCTAACACTCAGGCCCCTCTGCTGCAGGTTTGCTGGAGTTTGCTGGAGGTCCACTCCAGACCGTTTTCCTGGATATCACCAGTGGAGGCTGCAGAACAGCAAAGATTGCTGCCTGTTTCTTCCTCTGGAAGCTTGTCCCAGAGGGGCACCCACCAGATGCCAGCCAGAGCTCTCCTGTATGGGGTTGTTTGTCAACCGCTGCTGGGAGGTGTCTCCAATTCAGGAGGCACAGGGGTCAGGGGCCCACTTGAGGAGGCAGTTTGTCCCTTAGCAGAGCTCAAGCACTGTGCTGGGAGATCTGCTGCTCTCTTCAGAGCTGGCAGGCAGGAACATTTAAGTCTGCTGAAGCTGCCCCCACAGCCACCCTGTCCCCGAGGTGCTCTGACCCAAGGAGGTGGGAGTTTGATCTATAAGCTCCTGACTGAGGCTGCTGCCTTTTTTTCAGAACTGCCCTGCCCAGAGAGGAAGAATTTAGAGAGGCAGTCTGGCTACAGTGGCTTTGCAGAGCTGTGGTGGGCTCCACTTAGTTCAAACTTCCTGTGGCTTTATTTGCACTATGACAGGTAACCACCTACTCAAACCTCAGTAATGGTGGGCGCCCTTCTCCCCACCAAGCCCGAGCATCTCAGGTTGACTTCAGGCTGCTGTGCTGGCAGCAAGAATTTCAAGCCAGTGGATCTTAGCTTGCCAGGCTCCATGGGGGTGGGATCCACTGAGCTAGACCACTTGGCTCCCTGGTTTCAGCCCCCTTTCCAGGGGAGTGAACAGTTCTTTCTCACTGGTGTTCCAGGCACCACTAAGGTATGAACAAAAGCTCCTGCAGCTAGCTTGGTGTCTGCCCAAATGGCCACCCAGCTTTGTGCTTGAAACCCAGGGCCCTGGTGTTGTAGGCACCTGAGGGAATCTCCTGGTCTGTGAGTTGCAAAGATGGTGGGAAAAGTGTAGTATCTGGGCTGGAGTGCAACATTTCTCATGGAGAGTCCTTCTTGGCTTCCCTTGGTTAGGGGAGGGAGTTCCCTGATCCATTGTGCTTCCCAGGTGAGGCGACGCTCCACCCTGTTTTAACTCATCCTCCATGGGCTGCACCCACTGTCTAACCAGTCCCAATGAGATAAGCTGGGTATCTCAGTTGGAAATGCAGAAATCACCTGCCTTCTGTGTTGATCTTACTGGGAGCTGCGGACCAGAGCTCTTCCTATTCAGCCATCTTGCCAGCCACTCAACATTTTACTTTTTTAAGAAATGAAGTCTCACTTTGCTGCCCAGGCTGGAATGCAGTGGTGGGATCATAGCTTAATGCAGCCTTGACCTCCTCGGTTCAGCCTCCTTAGTAGCTAAGACTACAGGAGTGCACACTGCCATGCCAGGCTAAGTTTTAAATTTTTTGTCGAGATGGGATTGTGCTATGTTGTCCCAGCTGATCTTGAATTCCTGGCCTCAAATGATCTTTCAGCCTCAGCCTCCCAAAATGCTGGGATTATAGGCATGACCCACAGCACCTGGCCTGATGATGGCTTTTTAAGTGTACTAATGATCTCATCAGAGGAGCCAAATGCCACATGACTCAAGAAGAAACAACCAAACAGTTCTGATCCAGGGTGAAAGCATTCTTCAGCTTTTCTTCATTCTGTAGTGTGTCTGTGGCACTCCCATTCAGGGTGAGAAGGGAAAGCAATGGCCCTGTGTTGAGGTCTCCAGAAGCAACATGTCCCTCCCTACAAATCACTGAGGACCCTGGTTTCTGAAGAATGTTAAACTAATAATATGTGATTAGGAGAATGACAGTGCTACAGCATCAATGAAAAAAGCTGGACAGGGCGGAAGAATTCAACACTTGCTTATGTGAGAAATTTGGTGCCAGCTAGTTGAGTTGGGGAATCTGAGAGACTGGAAGTTGTTGGAGAATCCATGGTTTCAGCTAAAGAAGCAGAGAAAATAGCGAAGGAAGCCATTGAGTCTAACGTAGAGGAGAGGGTGGTGCAGAAAAGCTGCGTTTGTATATTTTGGGTTCAGAGCAAAGAGGGACCTGTTTCTCTAGGATGAACTGAGATCATTCAGCTATCTGACAGATGGACATAGAGATAACACGATATGATCTCAAGAGTTGAGAGTGAGAGGAGTCGAAGGAGGGGCTCTGTGTGTGTGAGAGAAAGATGGAGAGACATAGGGAGTTCTTGAAGTGATTGTTTAAAGATTTCAAATATGTGCCAAGATGTTGGGGTAAGGTTGAGAGGTATACATTTATATTATTCTCTATGTATAAGTACCCTGAGACTACCTTTAATTAAATGAATTAATTTATTTACTTTTGAGACAGAATCTCACTCTTGTCACCCATGCTGGAGTGCAGTGGCATGATCTCGGCTCACTGCAACCTCTGCTCCCAGGTTCAAGAAATTCTCCTGCCTGAGCTTCCCGAGTAGCTGGGAATACAGGCATCTGCCACCATGCCTGGCTAATTTTTGTATTTTTAATAGAGATGAAGTTTCACCATGTTGGCCAGGTTGGTGTTGAACTCCTGGCCCCAGGCGATTTACCCACCTTGGCCTCCCAAAGTGCTGGGATTACAGGTGCGAGCCACCGCTCCTGACTGCTACCTTGAATTTTAAAATAGCGGGTGTGCTTCATGGTGCTTCCTTGGATATGCTTCACAGAAGTACACGTGCAAATGTTTTCAAAACCAGGAAGGTATAAATTGCCACCTTCCTATGGGATGGCAATAGACAAGTTCCCAAGAGAGGCAGCAACAGACCCCTAGGGGAAAGCCTGGCAGGGGTGTGGATTTCCTGCATGCAGGTGCTCTGGGATCCGGGGCTTCTTCCTCGACCCTTCCCTGGGTTTGAGAAACAGGGGAGCGAGGCAGGCTATGGGATCCTATGTGTATCATCTTGGAAATAATCGGATATAATAAGGTAGCTGGCATCTTAGCAAATCACACAGCTGGAAGACTTTAAGTAAATCTCCGTGGGCAGCCAGAGGGCTCAGGAGATGGGCTGGAAGGAGACAGCTGCTGGATGGGGAATAAGTAACAACTGAAAAGTCAGCACAGCTCCGTGGCAGCCCAGAGGGGTCGAAGGGAATGACAGGCCCACTCCTGCAGCCACTCAGGTACAGGCAGTTCATCTAGGAAGCAGTAAAGGACACAGGGAGAAGAGAGAGGACAGGGTTCCAAGTCCTAGAAAGGAGTATAAGATGGGAACTTTGTCTTACAAATAGACGTGAAAGCTTGCTAGCTAGGACAAAGGCAAGCAAGGGTCACTGGAGTGTTCTCAATTCTGTGAAGGCAGGATCAGCCCAGAGCTTGTGAAGATGTGGAGCCTGATGGTGTCAACACGGCGTGAGGCCATTCAGGGAAAACAAGGTTTAGGAAGGAGGATGGGGACCCAGGCACATGATGGCACTAGAGGTCCGGTCTTCCAGATTCCAGGATCTTCGAAGTGGTGTAAAGATTGTGTCTCAGAATCACAGGAAACAGCTGGTCCTTGGGATGGAATTTGGCACTATCCTGACAAAACACCTGAACTTCTTGTCAGCTGAGAGCCTTTCATTCACGTGCTCTGAGTTTTATCACATTTACTCCAAATGCTATTGGGCAGTTGTCTATGTCTAGGTTGGAGAAATTAATAGGAAGGGCAGGAAAACATGAGAATTATTATAAAGATATGCTATCAAGGACAAATAAATGAGATTGGTAGGGAACTAGAAAGACAGAAAATAGAGGAGAGAAATTCCCAGAACTGCTTCAGCACGAGACCGTAGTGGCCCTGATCTCTGTGGAAGAAGGAGTGGGAGGAGGATGTGTGTTCACAGGAGGGCGAGCTGCTGCTGTCCACTCGTTTCTTTTTAGAAGACGGGAGAGGGGAATATTTAAAAGTTCACTAGATATGGACACATTCTCTGTTTTCTTCTTTTCTTTCTTTTTTTGTTAATTTTTTTTTTTTAATTCTAAAAATGAATTGCTTCTTATTTCCCACCTGAAGATGCAACCTAATGCCCTGTTTTCTGGAAGCATTGTAGTCGCAGCTTGATGGATTCCATTTCGACCGACAAGCATTCTTTCCCCTGTATACACACCTCAGCAGCCGCCAGAGGGAGACTTTCCACACAAGGTTTTAGTAAAGCGAATTCCCTTGTGTACGTGATACAAATTCCTCCCCAAGTTTCCCTTCACAGGCAGGGCCTCTAATCTTGACACTTCCCAGAGCAGTAGGCATGGCTATATCAGGCAATTGTACCACTGGGAACATTAGGGCTGCTTTGTAAAACCATAAGCACCCAAGAACAGACGCTTTAAAAATGTAAAAACAAGACTGCAGTGACAGAAGAAAGGACACAGCAGCTGAGTCACCTCATTGCATTTCTCCACATCCTAGCCCCTAGGAGGATGCTCTGTGGAGCCCACGGGAAGGGCTGAGTGCCTCATGCCAGGAACCCCAGAGGCTGGAAAGAATGGCTTTACCTAGAGAACAGGCTTCCTTTGGAGTATTGCAGGGGGAGGTGGCAATTCTGCTTCCCACATTAAAGAAAAAATTGGCCAGGCGTGGTGGCTCATGGCTGAAATCCCAGCACTTTTGGAGGCCGAGGCAGGCAGATTACTTGAGGTCAGGAGTTCGAGACCAGCCCAGCCAACATGGTGAAACACTGTCTTTGCTAAAAATACAAAAATGAGCCGGGCATGGTGGTGGGCATCTGTAATCCCAGCCACTCGGGAGGCTGAGGCAGGAGATTTACTTGAACCTAGGAGGCAGAGGTTGCAGTGAGCTGAGATCACGCCACTGCACTCCAGCCTGGGTGACAGAGTGAGACTCCATCTAAAAAAAAAAGAAAGAAAAAATTAAATTTCATGACTGAGTGAGAAATGGTCATTTTGGGGGTCCGCTGCTTGATCTTTGTGACATAATCTCAAATGACTCTGAATTAGAACGTCTGAGAGAGCACACCAACTCACGCCTCTCCAAGTTCCAGCTTTCCAACTGTCTGGCCCGCTGGGTCGGAGGCATCTTGCCAAGAGGGAAGTACTTTTCATTTGGACTTGATCTGTTTGTCGCTGAGCTGAGGTCATAGAGACTGGCAGGAATGCATGCCATTAGAAGAAGAAAGAACACTTCTAGGACTCAATAATATTAGTATTTAATACCTTTGGCTATTTTGGATAGCAGGCTTGTGTAAAGAGAAAAGACACGAATACATGCAAAACCAAATGAGAAAAGTCAGCATTTATAACACTATATTTGGCGATTCCAGAAGTGGGTAACAGAGGAAAAAAGTGTGCCTCTCTAAGGAGTTATTTCTGTAGTTCAGCTCACAAAATGCAGAGTGGAATAAGCTTAGTGGATAGAAATAAGACATCTCATTTTTTATTAGAAAAGAAACATACATAATTTGGTAGGGCTATTTAAATTTTTGAGCCAAACGGATTTTGTTGGCATGATGACTTCAGTGAACCATCTGCAAGGCTATCTGAAAGGAATCTAAAATAAATGAAAGGATTATTGCAGTTTATTTTGTGAAAAGAAACATTTTCAACTTTTCAGGCTACTTTTTTTTTTTTTCAGGAAACTTCAGGGTGTTAAAACGCAGTTTTGCTTTGCTCTGTATACCTCCTTGTCAACCAGTACTGGACTTGTGTTGTGCAGTATTGTAGTTGCAATGAGTTACCTGTATTCATCTCTTAAAAATGTGCTTGTAAATATGGAGCTAAACATATCATACTTGCTTACTCACAGTATAATTCTTCATAAGAGACTACTCTGCCCAAACCATCAGACCCCAAGGAGCATTAAAATATTGTTTCACCAAGGGCCCTGGACTTAAACACAATTCCAGACTCAAAATGTCATTTTAATAGGGTGACCATATATCCCAGTATTATTATTATTATTATTATTGAGATGGAGTTTCATTCTGTTGCCTAGGTTGGAGTACAGTGGCTTGATCTCAGCTCACTACAACCTCCACCTCCTGGGTGCAAGCGATTCTCCTGCCTTAGCCTCCCTAGTAGCTGGGATCACAGGCCTGTGTCACCACGCCTGGCTAATTTTTGTAATTTTAGTAGAGATAAGGTTTCACTATGTTAGCCAGGCTGGTCTTGAACTCCTGGCCTCAGGTGATCCTCCTGCCTTAGCCTCCCAAAGTGCTGGGATTACAGGCATGAGCCCTATGCCCAGCCCCCGGTATAATTATTAATGCTGCATTTTTTTTTTTTTAAGACAGAATTTCACTCATTCTTTTGCCTAGGTGGATCACACAGGAGCAATCTCGGCTCACTGCAACCTCTGCCTTGGGATTTAAGTAACTAGGATTACAAGCATGCACCACCATCTCCAGCTAATTTTTCGTATTTTTAGTAAAGACAAGTTTTCACCATGTTGGCCAGGCTGGTCTTGAACTCCTGACCTCAAATGATCCACCCACCTCGGCCTCCCAAAGTGTTGGGATTACAAATGTGAGCCACAACGCCTGGCCAATGGTTCACATCTGTAATCAGATGTGATTACAGAGTGGTGCATTTTTCCCACTCAATATGGAAGAGACACTAAATGGCCACCATGCATTTAATACCAGACCTGAGCCTGCAGGGCGATGGACACATAAGGGCCATTGTGTCTCCATACTCAGGAACAGCATTGATGTGCCTAATGAGGACAGGCTGACTCCTTCCCTTCAGCTTTCCTGCAAAGAGCATGCCTCAACAGCTCTGGGGCAAAAGTAAAAGGCCAAGGTGCTGGAAAATAGGATACAAATTTTCTTTTCTTTTCTTTTCTTTTTTTTTAACGGAAAAATAACTCACAACTTTATTACATAAAAGTTAAACTAGATTGGTCTGATGTGGTTACAAGAAGAGGTCATGTGACCCAAGCCATTTTAATCAGAATGAATGACAGGGTTTTGGGATAAAGGTCTCTCTTGCCTGCTGTACTATGGACAGTGTGGATGTGAGGTCTTTAGCTACTGAAATGATTTGTTATTGTGGGACAGACTGCCTTAGGTTAAAGCCAGTATTCTGGGAGACCCGAGTTGGATGAACTGTGGAGAAATGGAGGTGAAAGGCTGATGATGCATGAACCTCAACAGCAAACTTTGTTCAACAGCTAAACCACCTTGGGACCTAGCAGTCATGGGAGACAACCGAGTTCCCCTAGGCATTAGCCAGTTCAGTTGCGTTCTCTTCCTCATAGCCAAAACATTCTGAGATGCAGATGCGATCACACTTCTAGAGGGGCTTTTCAGCATTCTGCCTAGACTCTAGCCTGACAAAGCTTCCCTTGGGCACTGGGATGTCCCTGAAAAATATTTTAAAAAACATTCTATACATAACAATTGAAATTGCCCTCAAAATATAAAGGGTCAGTGGGCACTCAAACGTCTGAAGCTGGCTGATTTGCACAACAGTTCCTTAATAATTTTCTTACCCAAAGCTTTCTTGCCAAAGCTTGTAGGTATGAGAACCTAATGGGAGTCTGCAAGCATAAATGTTGATGTTGGAGATGGAGCTTAACGAAGGCTTGCACGTGTGTGACTCTGAGTGACGTCAGCGGTGTGCTGAGCAACATTGTGATCTGGATGCAGAGAGAAACTGAAGAGATGATGAAATGATTTTATACAGACCACAGAGCTGGGACTCCAGCCAGAAGGGTATTCTGACTTACTAGGGGCAAGTAGGCAAGAAGCATCAGGAAAACAAACAGCACTAAAGCCATATGTCCTGGTAGAGCAAAGCTTCCCCAAATAAGAACTTGACAAAGAGGTGCTCAAAAGAACACTGACATCTAGAAGATATCAGCGCCACTGAGTTTGGGAATGGGTGGAAAAGGACTTTTCATATGGGATTTAAGAGAAGAACTGAGTTCAGCAGGGGAGAACTGAATGACACCAAAGTATTACACATGCAACTGTGGGTTATATGGAGAATATCACGGAGAAATGGGTTGCTAAGGAACCGATTAATTCGTAAGCCAAGATCTAGTATTTGTTTGCTTATCTCTTATTTACCTACCTGAACCCCCCATCTGAATACAGTTTATATCTTAATATTTCATAACTTTTCCAAGTTCTCTCATTGTACCTCTGTGCTTGAGAAAAGAGAGAGAAAGACTGTGGTGCGAAGATCTCCGTCCTTGGAAGAGGACTTCCTCTCATGCTTCTGATGGAACCAGAAGAAAATGGACCCTAGGCGGAGCATGGTGGCTTACATCTGTAATCTCAGCACTTTGGGAGGCTGAGGTGGGTGGATCACTGGAGGTCAGGAGTTGGGGACCAGCCTGGCCAACATACTGAAAGCCCATCTCTACTAAAAATACAAAAATATTAGTCGGATGTGGTGGTGTGCGCCTATAATCCCAGCTACTCAGGAGGCTGAGACCGGAGAATAGCTTGAATCCAGGAGGTGGAGGTTGCAGTGAGTTAAGATTGTGCCACTGCACTCCAGCCCGGGCGACAGAGTGAATGAGATTCCATCTTGAAGGAAAAAAGAAAACGGACCCTAGATTATTTTGTGCATGCCTTTTCATTGCACTTAGAATTCTGCACTGTAATCACAGATATATTTGTCTGTTTTTCTGCATTGGTGCTGCATTTCTGGAAGCAGAAATCGTAGTTTCTATGAAGGCAAGGATTATGTCTGCCTGATTGGAAGGGGCTCCTCGGAGCTCTTTGGTCACATTAAACAGGCACAGGAATAAAGTCCTTCTACAGAAGGGATGCTGGGGCCACGGGGTGACTTGGTGCTTAGAAGCAGAGGACCCCCAGAAGATGAACCTCTTCTTGGCTAGGTCCACAGTCTCTTTTGAAATTCAGAATGACACTGTTTCATCCAGGAAAAAATGGCAAAAGACAGCATCCAACTCATTCTTCCTAATTCCTTTTTTTTTTTTTTTTTGAGACAGGGTCTCACTTCTGTCACCCACGCTGGAGCCATCCTGGCTCACTGCAACCTCCACCTCCAGGGCTCAAGCAGTCCTCCCACCTCAGCCTCCTGAGGAGCTGGGATTACAGGTGTGCACCACCACACCTGGCTAATTTTTGTATTTTTTAGTAGAGACAGGGTTTCACCGTGTTGGTCAGGCTGGTCTTGAACTCCCGACTTCAAGTGATCCACTTGCCTCGGCCTCCCAAAGTGCTGGGATTACAGGTGTGATTCCACCTGTAATTCCTATCTGAATTAGAACACAGATCTGACCATTGGAAGAAAAAATGCTTTTATTGTGAGAGCTGTGAATTCCCAAGTTGAAGTTTATATGGGGTGATCTTTACCCATTTTGCCTGAGTGGTATCAGGGGTGAGGAAGTCATGTCTTACTACCCTAGCGCCCAGGATTCCAGCTTCTTGTCAAGGCTCTCTGCAAAGGACAACGCAAGTGTCTCATTTCTGCTCCATTTCCTGCCTCCTTCGTCTGCAAGAGCACCTTCAGGAAGGGTGGAGGATGAGGGTAGCTGTTCAGGATACACATCTGGACTTACGTGGCTTTAAATTTTGGGGCATACTCTACAACAAGAATTTAAAAGCTTAAGTAAGCATAATCATAAGTGAGCTAATGCTTGGAAATGGTAATGAAACTAAAGGATATAAAAGGACCTGAATTAGCCTTTTCTTGGCGAAAATAAATTGTAAGAGCATCCCTGACAGTACTTGTAAAAACACTCCTCATTGTGACTCAGATATGACTTTCCCAAACTTCTCTCCCAGGTGCACATCAGGCAGAAGGAAGAAGAGAGAGGACCAGGTTTCTTTAAAAACAGAAAGATTTTCAGGGGACGCTGTCTCTGCCTTTGAGATGCTGTGCCTATAATTTGGATGAATCTACTCTCCAAAAAGACTGAGACACAAAAACTTTACAAAGTCTATTTGAGTTAATTTACTCAATAAATATCTACTATTTATTATATGCCAGATACTGGGTATATAATCATGGGAAAAACATAGTCCTTCCTTCAAAGTGCTGCTATAAATATACATTTGCAAATGATGGCAAGTGCTATGAAGGAAAACTACACGCAAGTAAACTCGAATCCAAGTCCTGGGCCTAAATAAAATCAGAATGCTCCCGTGCAACTGACATGAGCCCCATCTCCCTACACACCTTCCTTCACTTTGTGCTGGCCCATTCTGCCTCCAGATATTTACCCAAGACACCCTGTAGGACCCTCCCTAAGACTGAAAGATGTATTTTAAGAATGTTTCATTATAGACTGGGAAACCACAGAGCGGTACTGTGCCAGCTCCTGTGATCTGACAAGCATTGTTCAAATGTAAGCTGAACTGTTAGCACGTTTGACCTGAAGTTGAATTCTCAACAACGTACCAGCAGAGTTGAAAGTAACTGCACATGTCAACTGTATGCAATCCCTTGGTCATTAAGGGAGACAGATTACACCAGGCTTTTCAGCCTCTTTTCAGTCTGTGCAAAACACGTACATTTGCACTGGGTCCTGGAGACTCACTGTAAAGCAGCAGTGTAGGAACGGAGGATTTAGCACGTGGTATTGACATGAAAAGTGCAGGTTTCCATGCTACCCTGTGAACCCCTCCAGGGCAGGCATGATTTTCCCTAGCCCTGAACTCGGGGTTTGGCACAGATAAGTTTTCAGTGTTTGCAGGCCTGAAGGATTCAATAATGCTATTCCTCTTTTCTCTTCATTCCCACCATCGCCATGCCCAGTTAATACTGGAATTGGAAGCAGACAGCGTGGGCATAAGGCTATGCTCTCTTGCCTCTGAGATATAAGGAGCCCAGGACAGGCCCAAATCTGTATAAACCTTTATACATCACATATTTAGTTAGTTTTCACTAATATTTAGTTTTCACAAAACTAAAACTCAGGTCTATAGAAGGTTAATCATTGCTACTCCTACAGCCAATGAGAAGCACATTTAAAATAGGGAGCTGCTATTTTCTGTAGTGGAGAGAGGGATTCTTATGTGGCTAAGTGTAGCACATACAGCTTGGGACATGGATGGATTTATGCTTCTCTGTGCAGTGGGCTTTCTCCGTAAATACCCAATGGTCTTTCATTTCACACTAGGAAAGACAAGCCACCATGAAGAGACCTTCTCACATGCTCTTATCCTACTCCTACCAAAAGGAAGGAATATTTAGGGAAAATGATTTGAAGGGTTGGGACTCCAGTTTCCTTGTGATGAAAAATTCTCACCTGCCCCTGCAGATTTTGATGGGGGCCCTACTTTATCCCCCCAGCCTTTTTCCTCCACCCCCAGTTTCAGGCTCTGCAGAGGGACATGAATATGGTTTTTGTTTGTTTGTTGCTTTATCAAGAAGAAGTATAGGTTTACAAGGTTAAAGACTCTGATCTAATGATCTCCCCACTGCTCCCAGAAGAGCTTCCATCAAGGACAGTGCTGCTGACTGTGGAGAGGAAAGCACAGCCCTCTTTTACTTATTTATTCCATATATATTTTTAAAGCATTCACTATAGATGTCACTGTTCTAAGAGCTGGAGGCATGGGAGTGAGCAAGACAGAAATGTTTTTTGGCCAGAATTGAGATGACAAATACCCAAGTGTATATTTAATTTCATGCAGCAGGAAGTGTCATGAAGAAAAAGTAAGCATTGTGAAGGACAAGCGATTAATCTGAGGTGGAGCCAAGCAGCCATGAGACAGAGATGTGACCATGGAGTTGGGAGGTGAGCTAAGGACCCCAGGGACAGGCAGCAGCAGTGCCAGAGCCTAAGGCAGGAACAAGCTTGCTGGGTTCCAGAAGGTCAGAGCTCCCATGTGTGGGTCATGGTTCCCTGGTGAGTGTCTAATAAGTTACAGGTGTACCTGAGAAGGCGGCACACAGAGGTGGGAGGGCGGGGCTGGGGAAACACAGGGATGAGGGCAAGACGAAGGCTGGTCTGTCTGCAACAGAAGAGTCCAGAAACACGACAGAGGAAGTCAGAGAGACGGGAGGGGCCACTCTGGGCAAGGCCTGGCAGAGACTTGGCTATCAACACGATGATCTCAGCCACAGAGTGTAAGAGGGCAGCACAAAAGGAAGTAAGAACAAAGCCAAGGGCATACTCCTGTTGTTCCAGGCATTTAAATCTGATAAGAACTGGATTACTGAAGAGGATAAAGCTACAGCTTGATACCCCTCCTGTAATGACTCCAGGGATCAATGCTTTCATCATACAAGTGAATCAGATCATATCGCCATGAATGATAAAAATTGTGTTAAAGAATAGCCAGGTGAATCAGCCTGTTTATAAAATGTTTATGCCCAAATGGTCTATTGGAAGAAAAATAGAATGTAAAACAAAAAATAAAAATAGCCACCTAGGTGAGACAACTACAACTTCAACTTCAACTACTTAAAAGTGGCTCACCTATGCCACCCAGATCATCAGCCATGTTGACTATGGCGAGAAATAAGACAGAAATCTAGCTGGGTGTGGTGGCTCATGCCTGTAATGCTAGCACTTTGGGAGGCCAAGGTGGATCACTTGAGCCCAGGAGTCTGAGACCAGTCTGGACAATGCAGCAAAATCCCATCTTTACAAAAGAATTTAAAATATTAGCTGGCTCAGTGGCACCATCTGTGGTCCCAGCTACTTGGGAGGCTGAGGTGGGAGGATCGCTTGAGCCCAGGAGATCAAGGCTATCGTGACTCATGATCATGCCACTGCACTCCAGTCTGGACAACAGAGTGAGACCCTGTCTTAAAAAGAAAAACTAAAAAAAAAAAAAAAAAAGAAGACAGAAATGCATCTGAGCATGAGGATGTGGTTTAGGCATGTGGAGTGTGGGGATGGGTTGTGGGAAGGGAAGCATGCAGAAATGTATAAGGACGTGTGAGACCTAGCAAACTATTCCTGGGTTCTGGCTAGAGGTCTTTTTGTGAAGCTCACACTGACCCCGGCAGGGCAGTGTGGGGCGGGGGCTAGAAGTTTTGGTTTTCTTTCTGCTCTGTCCTGAAGGCTGAGGCTGCAAACCCGAATACACACTTACTGAGCGGGCATCTCACTGCACTTTTTGCCTTCTCAGCTCTCTTTGAGAAATGCAGCCCCAGCTTTATTTCTTGCGGGTTCTAGAAGAGGTGGAAAACAGCCTGGACTGTAGTGGGGGTCAACCCAGCATCACTGTGGTACTAAGCAGGGCAGGACTTCGGGAGCAAGAGCAGTGCTTGCTGCGGGGCTCGCACTCCCAGCAGCTCACGTTTCTCTAGCCTGGCTCTCCCTCCTAGGCATGCAGGGTCTCTGCTGCACTTGGCCAAGGCCTGGATATCACACTGGAAAATCTCACCTGGGGCTCATGCTTCACCTGTGCCTGTTAACTTAGAGAAACACCTCATGGAATTCTTTAACCTCAGTGATTAAGAGCTAATAGTGACCCACAGTGTTATTTTCTCCAAGTAGGAGATAGGCTGTGATTTTGAGCAGGCCCATTACAGGGAAACCATACGGGGTATGGAATGGCAGTGGTGTGGGGAGCTAGTTACTGGGGATCCTGTCAAGCCACAGAACTGCCCTTCTAATTACTCCATGGCTTATTGCAGCTGACACGTGGGGGTCTCCCACAGTGCATATGGGAAAACGGAGGCAATCACAAGTTTTAAAGTGCTTAAGTCACTACTTTTTGCAGCTAGCAGGACTATAAGTTTAAGCAAGCGCACCAAAAAGAAATGGAATTAATTCACTCCTAACTGATCCAGTTTGAAAAGCAAATTCATAGAAGTAAAGTTGTCCTACTGGTAATGTTTGCTTTAGAGAGTTATCCTTCAGATGTGCTAGGAAGGACAGGGTGGATATTTGCAAAAGCCCTAGTATTGGCCTTTAAGGCTGTTATTCTTTTCATTCGATCCTCATCAAACCCTGCTTTGGTGCCAAAACCAGACGCAGGCTATTGGGAGATCTATATACACACAGGATAGACCCTGAACCACCAAGTACAACCTGGGTTCATGTTGACACGAGACCATTCTACCGTTTCTTTGTCTCCCTGCTTCTTTGCTGCTCTTCACAGCCGGATCAGCTGAGCTAGAGTTTGCACAGCTGCAACTGACTGGACTCCCAGTTGCCTTTTCCAGAGCATGCAATTGGTGCCATAACCTACAAAAGAGATATTAACCCTACAACGGAGCCGATTAGGAATGAAGAATGATAAGAACGAGGACAAGGTCAATCCAAGATGGATGGCATTGAAGGCCTGTGGACACATCACGCAGACAACTGAAGTTTTTGCAGTAATTGGAAAGATTTGTGCATCTGGGGGAGGCTTCAGTCTAAAAGGGGAAATGAGTAAATGTTACAGTGGCTTGTTAGAAGTATAAGCATGTGCAAATTGCCGTTTGGGATAAAATTATGGCATATGGTATAAGATAGAAGCATGCGCAGTGGAGGCAGAAGTCATACACGGGACATTGATGAATTATGCTTTTGCTCATACTTCTATTTTCAGTACTCAGAATTTGCTTTAAGCCTTCCACTTGATTGTACCTTCAGTAATTGTAAGTATTTGCTTGTCCTTCCTCTGATATGAAGTGTGACACTTGTGTGATAGAAAGACACACTGTTTGTGACACAGAGCACCCAGGAGAGCCTGGTGCCCTGCAGATGTTCAGTGGGTGTCCACAGCGGGACTGCTATGTAGAGTACCCACATTTGAACATATGGGAAATCCAAAAATAAAAGGTTTTGAGGATGATTTACCATGTTGGGTTACATAGGAAAACAGGCAGCCAAGTGGGGACACTATCAGGATTCTGCCTTATTCTGAAACACCCACATTTCCTCACAGCATAGGCAGAGGATGTGCCCTAGGAAGCCAACTTGATCGACCAATTCTGTTCACATGCTTCTGAGGGTGTGGTGTTAACATCAGAAACAATTTCTTAAGAAAGAACTTTATCCAAGTGCCACAAGTTTCTTAATCTTCTTTTTTTAAAAAATAATTTTGATTCGAAATTAATTTCAGGGGAGACAGATATGGGTGTCCTGTTCAGTCATATAATCCTATGAAGACTTTCCATGGAAGCAAAGCAAAACAATGCATGATTTTCTAAGAGAAGTTAGGGTTTTCCCACTATGCAGCTGAAATCTAGAAGAGTCATTTTTGGAAAGAATCATTACAAACTACATGCAAGTTTGAATAGTCCATTGTTTCTCAAACACAGCCATAGGTCATACATGAGTAGACGGACGTACAGCCCCAGAAGTGGTGGAAATACAATCCCAGAAGGATGGAGATGCACCCTCAGTGGGAGGCTCTGGATAACCTGTACAGTTCCTGTTAATGTTCATGACAAAACCTAAGCACTAGGCTGAAAATAAACTTCAGTCTGCTCATCACCTTGGGTTGAAAGCCTCCTGTTGCACACAATCAGCTTGACTGTCATGGCATACGAACAGGTTTTAAAAAATTAACTGATTATGTGGGTTGTTTTTTTGAGATGGAGTCTCGCTCTGTCACTCAGGCTGGAGTGTAGTGGCGCGATCTTGGCTCACTGCAACCTCCACCTCCCAGGTTCAAGAGATTCTCCTGCCTCGGACTCTCTGAGTAGCTGGGATTACAGGCACGCACCACCATGCCTGGCTAATTTTTGTATTTTTTTAGTAGAGACAGGGTTTCACTGCGCTGGTCAAGCTGGTCTCGAACTCCTGACCTCAAGGTGATTCCCCTGCTTCTGCCTCCCAAAGTGCTGGGATTACAGGTGAGAGCCACTGCACCCAGTTGTGTTTTAAAATTCCGCAGACAACACTGCAGGTGTAGTTTCTCTTTCTTTTAGATGAAGGTTTTGCAATGCTTTGAAGTAACTTGTCCAACAAAATATGGGTTGGGAAATACCAGCCTTTGGTAGTCTTGTCCAAGGCAGTGTAACCATATGAATGGAGGAAACTCAACTGCTTATTTCTGGGATCTCATTCCTGCCACATTCCCTCAAACAGAGAGTTTCAGAAGAACATAGGCCAGAAAAGAGAGAACTGGTGAGCAGGGCTATTTTTACTTTTCCTAAAGTTTCCCCCAGAGCTGTTAGAACGGGTGAGAGATGGACAAATGCCTTTGAGTTCTCTCTGGAAAAGAGTAAGAAAAAGGGAAGGCAAAGGAAAAGTCAAGGAAGAGGTTTGAGAAGGGAAAGGCACAGACTGCAACAAATGTCACCAGCTAACTCAGTAACACCATTTCCACTAGAGCTTGCACAGTGCTGCACTGAGGTGTACAGGTGCCCGAGAAAGCATTATCCTTTGTTTCATTGCTTTGACACAGCTCACGATGCAAGGTTTCTTAATCCTCTTTCAGTGTGGGTTTGTCAATGTCACTTTCTCTCTGAATGGATAACGATGATGATGATTTGCTGTAACTCTTCACAATTCCACCCAGCACTTCATTTTTTCTATTTTCAAAAGCACTTTCCCTTTCTGAAAACACAGATGGTTGACACTATTATATTAGAATGTGGCTGCGACAGAAACCTTTTTTCTTACCATAATTGCTTGGGGAGTTTTTTCTGGCTGGAACACAGGTACAACTGAACGCATGCCCCTGAGAGCTGAGCTTTTGTTGGAGTAAGGACTACAAAGGCATGGATTTCTGTTTTTAAAAACACCGTGAGCTGGTTTTATGTAGCTTCATTCCTTTGTCCTAAAGTCCCTTCTCTTCAAAAACCACCTGCAGCTGTGGTTTGCAAATTAACTGCCTCTGACATCTGAAGGGGAGGAAAACACCCTACTAAAATCTACAAAACCTCCCTTGCTACCAGTCTGAGGGTCAAGGAAGGGAAGGGAAAGCATGTTTTAAAAAAAATTTAGTTTTAATGTTTAAAAAGAATTTTTACTAGAAGGAGGTGTTATAGACTTAGCGAAATAAGAACCATAGCATAGCAGCACCTTTCTGGAGGTCATCACCAATGATCCACCACAATAATCACTGTATCCAAAAGATTTCATTTAATCAAGATATAAAAAAGGCAAAACCTGAAGGATACGCTGACATGAGATGTATTATTGCTTCCAATAGGACCAAACCAATGAAATATTAGCTATTTCTTCTTTAAAAAGTTTCTTGGCTGGATATGGTGGCTCATTCCTGTAATCCCAGCATTTTGGGAGGCTAAGGTGGGAGGATCACTTGAGACCAGCCTGGAAAATATAGTGAGACCCTGTCTGTAAAAAAATTTAAAATATGATCTGGGCATGGTGGCTTGTGACTATGGTCCTACCTACTCAAGTGGCTGAGGTGGGAGGATTGCCCCAATCCAGGAGGTTGAGGCTGTGGTGAGCTGTGATCGCACCACTGCACTCCAGCCTGGGTGAGAGCGAGATCCTGCCTCAAAAAGGTTTTTTTTCTTTTATTATAAAAGTGAAACATGCACACCTCAGAACATTTGAAAACTAAAATATAAAGAGAAAAACAAAACCATTTTGGTTTCAATATCAAAGATAACCACTTTAACATTCCAGTGTATTTCCTTCTAGTGTTTTTTTTTCCTGAGCGAAAATTCTTGACACATGCTGAGTTATGTGTGTATGTACACAAACACACCATTTTGGATACTGCTTCCATGTCCTGTGGATTTCTAGTTTTATATAATACCAAAGTTCTCCCCCTTCCCATATTATTATATACTCTTTCTAAACATTTTTGGGCTGGGTACAGTGGCTCATGCCTGTAATCCCAGCACTCGGGGAGGCTGAGGTAGGCGGATTGCTTGAGGCCAGGAGTTCAATACCAGCCTGGGCAACATAGTGAGATACTGTCCCTAAAAAAAAGAAATTAAAATTTTTTTTTTAGAGATTTTCACACGTAGCTTGGATTGTTTCTTATGGCTTGGATCGGTGCAAAGAGTGGAAGTTTGCCTTTTTTTTTTTTTTCTGTGGACATTCAAAACAGAGAAGAGACCTCCATCCCAGCAGCTTTATACTATCTGGTGAGCCTTTTGGAATATGATGCATTTCAAAAGAAAGCTAGAAAAAATAAAAATAAAAAGAATATATGTAGATGAAAATCCTCTATAGATTTTCTCATAGTTTTATATTCACTCTAGAAATGTGATCAGCAGTCCACGAGGTCTCTTTAGTTAGATGTTTATAGGCAGAAATTTGATGCCAGGTTAGTACTGAGGTTCTATTAGCACCACTTAGCTATTTGCAGATAAGAGAGGGAAAAGGAAAGAAGGGTGGGTAGGGATTTCACCTCCACGGGGCTTTGGATGGAAAAGTGCAGAGAAAGCCACAAAGTGGCTGAACAGCCTGAGAATGGAACAGAAGGCTTTCTCTGCAGAAGTTAGCACTTGCCGGTCTCCTGGATTCTTGCTATCACCCATTTCTAGAGCTTCTTTTTTTCCAAGGAAGAAATTATTGAAACTTTGTTTCTCAAAATCCTTTGTGGGTAACACGTGACCACCCCACTCTCTCGGAAACAAAGCGGTTTATTTTCAGGTGCTTGAGAAAACAGTGAAGAATCTTCTGCTTCTGTGGAGACATCAGAGTCACCCCAGAAAGCTATAGTGTTCATTGGAGCAGCAAATTTCCCGAGGAAATCTTAACGTTCTCACCTCTCAACAGATATTCATGGGGCAAATTCTACGTACAAGAACTATAGATTTTGTGTTTATATGGCTAATTGCTGAACCACTGCAAAGTGACAAAGTGACTGGTTAAACTTAAAGACTTTAAATAAGTCTTTAACTCCTTGTGGGGTCACAAAGTAGTAACTGAGATCTTATATTAGAGTGGTAGAAACTTCGAGACTGCTGCGTGCCAAAGTCAAGTGCTTGCATTCTGTTGACTTAAGTAATTTAGAAAGCGTTAAGGGCTTTCGGATTGTGACTTTCTCATTCTCTTTTTCTGAGAATGAGAACAGCTCTTCATGTTTCAGGTCACTAATTTTTTTTTTTTTTTTTTTAAAGAAAGTTGCTTTAATTTGTGGCAGTTTAACCTGGATTTACGTCAACATTCTTTTCATTTAAAGGGATACAATACATGCACTACCAATAAAACCAGAAAAGATATTAATGTAGCTGCCAGCTGGAATCTGACAAACACAAGGCAATTTCATAAGCAATATAAACAGAGAAGGTCTGATATTATTCTTTTTATTATTTTTGAATTAGAGTTTCATTCTTGTCGCCCAGGCTGGAGTGCAATGGCACAATCTCAGCTCACTATAACCTCTGCCTCCCAGGTTCAAGTGATTCCCCTGTCTCAGCCTCCCAAGTAGCTAGGATTACAGATGCCCACCACCATGCCTGGCTAATTTTTGAATTTTTAGTAGAAAATGGGGTTTCACCATGTTGGCCAGGCTGGTCTTGAACTCCTGACCTCAGGTGATCCACCCTCCTTGGCCTCCCAAAGTGCTGAAATTACAGACATGAGCCACCACACCCAGTCTATCAGTATTATTTTTAAAGACAAGTTATGTTATAGTTGAGTTCAACTATGATTGTTGCCTAAGTCATCTTAGATATTTGAAGGACAATGGATACCACTATCTTTGAGGATTCTTTGTCTTCTTTAAAAAAAGATCAAGATTGTTGAGATTTTGTTTTGCTTTTGTCTACAGGTGATAAAAGTATGGATTATTTATACACATCATAACAATGTCAATGCCCTGGTTTTGATATTATCAAGATGTAATTGTTGGGGAAACTGAGTGAGGGGTACAGGGACCTCTCTGTACTATCTTTGTAATTTCCTAATTATCTATAATTATTTCTAATTAACAATATAAAATAAAAGATGATTGAAAGAAATTTCTTGAAAATGATAAAAGCAAACATCGAAGTCTCATTGTGATTCTCTGGCCACAATCAATATTTTAGAAAAGAGAAACGTTTTCAGAAGCAATGTAGTGGACAAGATGGATGTATGGATTTTCATAAATTTTAAAATTTCATTATGGGGCAAATATGTAATGGAATAAGAATGTTAGGTGAAAAAGAAATTTAAGGACGGCTTTGAAGAGAGTCAGGATGGCAGTTCTAGCCAGAAATTCAGGATGAACTTCTGTCTTGATTAGATCTGATACTTGTGAGACACACATCTCTACACCATGAAACTGGGTAAGCAATGTTAAGTTTAATAATATTATGTACCCCTTTGAAACCATAAAATATTCTAGGGATAAAAGCTAATTAAATTTTGACAGTTTGTCATAGTTTTCCAATAACTTAGATTAGTTATTTTCTCCTGTAAGTTTAATTAGAAGTTATAGAATTAGAATTAGTATTTTCAGTCATATTGATAATTGGAAGAAAAAGGTAAAACAAAAAAAAAAGAAGAAACATTCTCTTGTATGTTGGTGGAAACTGCATGTCAGTAGAATTCCAGCAGATGGCAAGGAAAGCTTTCAAAATGTTGATAGTTACACAATCATTGATTTGTCATTAAAATAAATGTAAGACTGTTTCAAATGCCAATATAGTAAAATCATGGTACTATTCATTGTGGTCATCTCTGTTTTTAATCAAGAACACTTGGCAGCAGGAAAAGTTTTCCCGGAAAACTTGACAGAAAGTCAATGGCAGGAAGTATAGACAGAAATACAAAACTTCAGGTCTTGGATTTACCACCAGGAGCTGAATAATGTTACTCTTAAAATGGCTTTGCAGCACCATCCAACTGCCAGTATTAATTACATGGATGGTTTCCAATTGCTATTACTTTGCTATGTTTGTTAGAGTTTAATATGAACTGAATCAGACAACTCTGGATTGTGGAGGCTTTTATAAATGGCAGTTTCTTCCACCGTAAAAGTGTCTATGGGCCAGGCACGGTGGCTTATACCTGTAATCCTAGCACTTTGGGAGGCTGAGGCAGGCGTATTGCTTGAGCCAAGGAGTTTGAGACCAGCCTGGGCAACATACTAAGACCTTGTCTCTACAAAAAACAAAACAAAACAAAACAACAACAACAAAAAACCCCCACAAAACAAAACAAAACAAAACAAAATTAGCTGGATGTGGTGTAATCCCAGCTACCCTGCGTGCTGAGTTGGGAGGATTGCTGAATTGCTTGAGCCAGGATGTTGAGGCTGCCATGAGCTGGGATTGCACCACTGTACTCCAGGCTGAGCGGCAGAGTGAGACCATGCCTCAAGGAAAAAAAAAAGGTGTCTGTGGAGGTATCATAAAGAAAAAAGTGGATGATAAGGATGCACATTGAAAGAGCCTGTTTTTCTAGTCTGTGTTTCTGAGTGACCTTTTTAACTGGGTTGCTATTGCTCACATCTTTGCTCTACAGTTCAATCAGGAGACCGGTCAGATCAGAATTACATTAGTGTAGGATTTTTTTACTAAACCAAAGGGCACAGACTCCTGACCACTTCATCAGCCTCAAAACAGAATTTGCCACCTGCTTAATTTACACGAGTTGGCAAAAATTATTTTTTCCATTTAGTGCTGTCTGACAACACCATGACTAAATCAGGGGATTGGATATTTGATCTTCCAAATCTGCATAACGTCAAAACGACTAAGTGTTACAGGAAATTTTAAACCCAGAGAGTATTTTCTTTTTATAGGCTTTAAAAAAAATTTAATTTCTGTGTACTTTTTTTTTTTTTACAACTTTTTCTTTAAACAGATATTTCACAGACAAACCAACATGAGAGGCCGTGTCAATAATATGTGAACAAATGTTTCTTTAAAAAAGAGAATTTTTCAGAAATTGTTGTAGAAAATACAGGTTTCAAATATGACAGGAGCTAAATCCATATTTATGAGAGGAAATAATGAAAGAAAAAAGCTCCTAGGCCTCTTATTCCAGAAATGGATTTGCATTAAATTATTTTAGATTATACCATACTTTCTAAGGCATTTATTGATGATTACAGAGAGAATTTCACTCAATAGCTGTGAGGCCTGGTCAAGTTGTGTAAACCCTCTAAGTCTTATTTTTTTTTCTCTGTTTGATTAAAATGATAATATCACATACAAGTCATAGAGCATTCATTAGGATTACATTAGATAATCTATGCAGCTGGTTTGTATGCTTGTCAAACAGTAAGTGCTTAAAGGTTAGCTATCATCATTACTATTAAACTAAGCCAGATTGAGAGATTTAAAATCAAAGCCAAAGTAGAGGCATTCTAATTTATAATTTACATAATGCTTCCTTATGAATGATCTCAGGTGAACCTTACAACAACCTTAAAGGCCATTGCGACACAAAACCCTGGAAGCCTCTTCACTGTTCGCCATGCAATAACCCCACCTGTGTGCTAAGATAGAGTTGCTTGTTGGCTGTCTGTAAGGCATGGCCCCTCAAGCTTGGCACTCCGTTCCCAAGAGGTGATTTATGTACTTTAAAACAACTGCAGGAGATGGAGGCAGACAGTACTCTTCAGATTTTAAATCTTGCTCTGTGTCTGATAGGACTTTTGCATTTTTATGACTTCTTAATATTACACAGGAATCCTACCTCGAGTGCCCCAAAGAAGAAAGGAGACGTTATAACCAAAAGTCTTCTGAAAATCATCCCACTGTTAGTTTCCTTCAATGTAAAAGCAGATAAGGATAAGTTGCCTCACAAGAGGAGTAGGTTGTGTCATAAATCTTGCTCTTTTTCTTTGTCTGAGCCTGCAGGGGTGGAAATATGCGATGTCTCCAGTTCCACTTGGAGAGATTCAAAGAAGGAAAACTCATTAGTAGAGGGACGAGGAACCAGTCCAGGCAATATTTGAATATTTATTATTTGATTTTATCTTGAATTGAAAAGAAAGGTGCTTTGTTCGCAAAGCTTCTGATCGATATCTGTCCCTTTGACTTCTGAACCTTTGCCTCCCTCCTTTATAACAAGGATCTATTAATTAACTTGGTGCTTGGCAGAAAGAAGTGAGCTTTCTCTGAACTCTAAGAATTCTCCAAAAATGGTCATTAATGCTGGGAAGAGGAGCAGCACTGTAATCTTATTTTATACATGAAGAAACTGAAGTTCAGATTAACTTCATACTCAAGCAATAAATAATTTGTAGAGCTGGGAACCAAAGGAACCAACGGCTGTTTACTGAGACACCTGGGTTCCTTATTCTGACTTTGCCTCCAGCTTGAGGTTCGCCACTTTGAGCCTTCGTTTCGTAACCTTTGAATGGGTTCAATGAATTAGATCGGCGCAGCAGACTTTTTCTATAAAGGGCCAGATAATAAATATATTTGGCTTTGTGGGCTAAAACATTCCTTTAGAGACTGCTCTGTAGGAACTATTCAACTCTGCTTTTCTTTTTCTTTTTTTCTTTTTTAGGCTGGTCAAGTGAAGCAGTGGGAGTGGAGAAGGAATAAAGAAATCTGTAACTGGTTGTGATCAATTAGTTGTAAACACCACTGCACTCGGACCAACCTCAACTCTGCTTTTCAAAGAGGGAACTATTGCCAAGGCGCTGTGGCTCACGCCTGTAATCCCAGCACTTTGGGAGGTCAAGGTGGGCTGATCATGAGACCATTCTGGCCAACATGGTGAAAACCTGTTTTTACAAAAATTACAAAAATTAGCCGGGCATGGTGGCACGTGCCTGTAGTCCCAGCTACATGGGAGGCTGAGGCAGGAGAATAGCTTGAACCTGGGAGGTGGAGGTTGCAGTGAGCCGAGATCACCACTGCACTCCAGCCTGGAGACAGAGTGAGACTCCATCTCAAAAAATAAAAGAGGTAACTATTCAACTCTGCTAAAACTTCTGTTTACAGATAGCAGGTAAACAAATGGGTGTGAGTTACGTCTGATGACACTTAACTTACAAAAACAGGCAGCAGGTTGGACTTGATCCATAGGCTACAGTTTGCAGACCACTAAACTGGATGGTGTAGAAGTTTCTTTTACTGCTAATATTTGATGCTTCAACTTGTTTTAATAGCAATGCCATTTCTCTAGGAAAGTCACCTTGATTATTCAATCATCTGTGGCTTGTGCAGTTTGTAGAGTACTTAAAGATTTTTCTGCAGCTTCTCCTTTCTTCTTCTGTTTTTGAATGCCTGCTCTGTGTATTGCAAATACAAATTATTATCTTACTGTCATTCTGTTTAGGGTTTAGGGTTTGTGTGTGGGAAGAGTGGGGAGCAGGGAGAGTGGGAAGCAGGGTGTTGGGATTGGAGTGTAGGGTGCATGAAGGTGGGTTAGGTGTGGTCTCCTGGGTAGGATGACTGACTCAGAATGAAGACCCAAACCTGCAGGAGAACTTTCTGAATGTTCTGACCTCAGATGATCAAAAGGTTAGCTTCTTTTGCTATTTTTTCTTTTTTTGAACGAAGTCTCACTCTGTTGCCAGGCTGGAGTACAGTGGTGCGATCTCGGCTCACTGCAACCTCTGCCTCCCGGGTTCAAGCGAGTCTCCTGCCTCAGCCTCCCGAGTAGCTGGGACTACAAGCAGGCACCACCTGCCCAGCTAATTTTTGTATTTTTGGTAGAGATGGGATTTCACCATGTTGGCCAGGATGGTCTCAATCTCCTGACCTCTCGATTGGCCCACCTTGGCCTCCCAAAGTTTTGGGACTACAGGTGTGAGTCACTGTGCCTGGCTTGCTTTTGATATATTAAGCAAGGCTTGAGCAATCATTTCAGAGCTGCCAGGAATGGGGTATGGTGTAAGGTAGGAAGATGGAAGAACATGTCTCAATTTAAGGGGAAATATATTTTCTCCTGTTACAAAAATCAAACTGTAAATACTTCTGTAACTGTGGTCCCAAGCCATATCCATATCTCTGGCCAGAAAGCAGCACTGCTTTCCCAGGACTGTACCCTGGGTCCTTACTCCCCTTCCTGAACTATGTGAAGGACAGGAGGGCAGTTCAACTCCATCATTGATTAAGAAATTCCTCTAATAAGAAAATTAGAGTATTGGTTGGGGACAGTGGCTCACACCTGTAATCCCAGCACTTCGGGAGGCTGAGGTGGGAGGATCACTTGAGTTCAGGAGTTTGAGACCAGCCTGAGCAACATAGCAAGTCTTCGTCTCTACAAAGTTTTTAAAAAATATTAGCCAGGCATGGTGGTGTGTGCCTGTGGTCCCAGCTACTGTTGAGATTGAGGGGAGAGGATCACTCGGGCCTGGGAGTTAAGGCTGCAGTGAGCCATAATCACACCACTGAACTGCAGCGTGGGCAACACAGCAAGACCCTGTCTCAAAATTAAATCATAAATAAAAAAGAAAATAATATAGCACACAGGCCAAACTTAAGAGTAACAGTGTGGCAAATTAATCTATTTACTCTTTATGTAAATTGTATTATGGCTACATAAAGCTTCTTTGGAATCTCAAAGTGAAGAATATTTGTAAAAACCAGAGAGTGTGTTGAGTGTGGTGGCTCATGCCTGTAATCTCAGCACTTTGGGAGGCTGAGGCAGGTGGATCACTTGAGCTCCGTTTGAGACCAGCCTGGTCAACATAGTGAAACCTCATCTCTATCAAAAATACAACAAATTATCGGGATGTGGTGGCATGTGCCTGTAGTCCCAACTACTCAGGAGGCTGAGGTGGGAGGATCGCTTGAGCCCGGGGGTGGGGTGGGGTGGAGGTTGCAGTGAGCCGTGATCACACCACTGCACTCCAGCCTGGGTGACAAAGCGAGACCCCATCTCAAAAAATGAAAGAAAATTAGCCAGATAAGGTGGTGTTCACCTGTATTCCCAGCTACTTGGGAGGCTGAGGTGGAGGATCACAGTCCAGGAGTTGGAGGCTGCAGTAAGTCATCATTGTACCACTGCGCTCCAGCCTGGGTGACACAGGGAGAGTCTGTCTCAAAAAAAAAACAAAAGCAAACAAACAGAACCCCTCCACCCCAAGAAAATATACAACATCATAGTTTGCCTACTTCTATCAAGGAGTATTATTTCTATTTAAATGTTATATTTGACATTAAAATCATAAAAAGTCATAAATGTTTATTTTTAATATCTCCCTAATGTTCTACCATCCGCCTCTCCCCACCTACTACTTGGTGGGAAACCACTGCAAATGACTTATTTTGTGTCCTTTTTGAAGGTTTTTTTTTTTTTTTTTTCTGTACGTTTATAAGTGTGTGCCTGTATTTGGCCAGATGTGCATCCACGTATGATTATTAGACAATGTTTCTGCCTATTCCGACTACTGGTACCACCAGGTACACGTCTGCCTAGATACAATGTGATAATGCCTTTTGGTAGGTCCTAGGAAATATTCAGCACAGGAAGTAAAACAGAAACTTAACCTCAAACACACACAATTGTATTGGTGTATTCCTTCAGAGGCAGGTTTAATCCAATACTCTGACTGGGTGTATTTCCAGGACCAACTTCTACTTTTACCTAAATTATTTAGATGATTGAGGCAAGGGTTCTTGTTTTTTAATCATGAGATTAACTGATTCACTTTTTTCATTCTACTTTACTACCCTAATATTCCTACTGTAACATTGCACTGATATTTCCTTCTCTAATATTACCGGTAGTCCCAGGCACTGAGGCTTATATGAAAACTTGTTGAGTCTATTGGATGGAGAGAAATCTGGGTGCTTGAAGTAGATTATAGGCTGAAAGAACCTAAGATTCTATCATAGTTAGATGAACCAAGAAGCCAATAAATGCAAAGAAACATAACTTTAAGTCGCTGTAACTCTATCCCTAATTTGTCCTGATTTGCTGAGATGTCTCCACTCATCCTTGCTCACCTACTCATCCATGGCCACCTAGAGCTGAGCCCATCTTCATAATTCTCTTGTGTGGCGTCAGACTCTTGTCTGTGATTTCACTTTACTAACATGAATAAAAAGCAAGGCTGGAAGAGAAAGATTTAATAGCATATTTTACTGAAAATTTGAGCGATTAAAATGGGCTGACCCAAATGTCCAAGATTCAGAATGTGGATTGTTGTGGAGAGAAATTCTACCAATTAAGTGCATTTGACAAAAATGAGGATTTTTTTTCAAGACAAAGGGTAAGTTTAGGAAAAATGGAATCTGTTGTGAGTATCTGAGAATAATGAGCAAAGGAAGAGAGGCAAACAGAGAAATCTGCATCAAGTCCTACTAAACCGAGATGTGTACCCAACCCGTGTATGTGCGGAAATCAATACAATTAGAGCAAAGTCATTTCCCAGGTTTCACAGATGAGTGCATTCTTTCAAAAATTAGTAGGTCCTGTAAGAAAGTCAATTTTCTGCATTTTTCTACAGGAAATTATATTTGATTCAGTATAAAAAGGAAACTACTGGAAGAAAATTAATATGACAATACTGAGATCATGTGAGAAAAGAAGGGAATTGTGTGTGCGTGTGTGTGTGTGTGACAGAGAGAGAGAGAGAGAGAGAGAGAGAGAGAGAGAGAGAGAGAGAGAAATGGCACACAGGAGTAGTAGGAGGGGCAGAATAAAGGATAGAGACCCTTATTTATCATACAATAATGAATTTTTAAGGAATGAATCCATGTCACAGAGAAACTGTGAAATGTAATATTGGAAAAATATCCTATATGCTTACTTAGTTAGAATCTACATAATGCTTTAGTACTTAAACTGTTTATTTTTCCACGCCTGTGAAGATGATACATCATGTTAATTTAATGATTCTGGGTGAAGTACCAGCTGCCCTGTGCAAACACGAGGCATTTTATGCACCACCAACCCCAGAGGTAAGTCGTATCTTTCTGCCCTTAAATCCTTGCAGGGGCAGCGAAGCCTGGCGCCTTCCCCAAGAGAGCTGCAGGTGGAGGTGGCTCGGTACTTAGGATAAGATTCATAGAGCCCAAGGAGGGAATGCAATCACCTCTGTGCAGCTTTGATTCACTTCTCTCCGTTTTGGGTGTTTTCCCACATAGCATCTCTGGCTAAAGCCCTTTGATTCAATTTGGATTCTAAATGGAACTACATAAGACACCCTTCCAGAGCCCATTCATCTCCTGCCCTGATAGTATTTTAGCAAATACTACAAACACGACAAATAGTTCCATAGTATAAGTATTTCTCATGCAATATTTGCGATATACCTATCCGGCAGAATTATTCACTCTTTACCTGACATTAAAATGTAACTGGACAGCCTGGATTTTGTCCGGTAACTCTACTGCTTGAGCTCTGGGAGCCTCCGGAGTATCTGAGAAGGGTCTTAGGAGGGCAGACCTGTGTGTGTTTGGGGCAGACCTGTGTGTGTTTGCAGGAAGTATTAAGTAAAACGACAAAAACACGCAAATCTGACAGGTGAGCAGAGAAAAGCCATTCCGGGTCTCTCATTACTTTATCCACAACACCGTCTCCTGAGGCGGAAGGAGTGAGCCAGCAGCCCTTTCCTTCCTGTTTTCCTGACAGCACTCCTTGTGACTTCTGGGCCAGGATCTGCATTTTATGTGTTTAAGGAGCGATTTCAGCTGGCAGGCAATGAGTTCATCATAGAGAAGAATGGATCAGACACTGGGAACGAGTTGTGTATGGGGTGGCGGTGGGTGGGGTCAGGAGTAGAGAAACAGGACACACCAAAAGACACAGTGATATGCTACAGGCAGAGGGTAGACGTTCCAAATCACACTGCATGAATGCAAACACACACACATACACACGCATGCTCATGGTTGATTTTCCAAAAAATATTTTTTTCTCTTCATAAATAACTCTCATTTAATTTATTAATGTGTGGCTGTTCTTAGAGAATTTCCTAGTGAGTAAGAACATAACGGACATCCACCATCTCTGGTCTGGAGGTAGCCAGCCAGGGTCTGAGCTGCCAGGCTCCCTGCTGAGTTGCTTGGCCAATGCAAGATCTGGAAGCACCTCTTCTCCTAACACTGAGATCTCAGTCTGCTGTGGTCAAGAATGAACTCCTCTCGTTTAACTGGTATATATATATTTTTAATAAAATTATCACCTCAATTCTATACATCTAGTTAGAAGGATTTTAACTTGGATTTGAGGACCTTTTAACTCTTAAGCCTGGAAAAGTTCTAGACTGAATAATAATTACTGACATCTGATGCACCTAGCACTAAAATGGAATGATACAATATTCTGACACAGGCTTTTCTTTCTAATTTATTCATCATTATTTATCTCGACTCTAAGTTTGATGATCTTTGTGTAGAATACGCTATATTGTAGTTATGCTAAGTTCAATCGTAAAGTTAAGTCTAGTAAGACAGTGGGATTTTCTTTTTGGAACTCAAATGTTATATATATATTACATATGCACACATTGTCATACATAGCCCACGGCTATATTATTATGCAGGTTCCAGTGTCATGGAAACTCATTAAGCTTTTCTGTGTCTCTGTGCCTAAAATCTACTGACAAAAATACAGTTTAACCACACACGCTGGAATACAGTTTAGAGGGAAGAGGAGGTGCTATTTATACAAGATAGATAGAAGTTTTAAAATAGTGAAATGAATCTACTTTCTGTTAAAATAAAACTCATAAAATGTGCGACCAATATTCCTGGGTCATCCATTTCCTCCTTATTTTCTCACAGTGATATTTCGGGTCTTTTGGGATATCTTGGAATAAAACAACCATTTTAATTCTGTGATGGCCACAAGCAGGGTGTCTGGTTTATTTAGGGTCGCAGCCCTAAAAGGCCGAGCCTAATTACTGGGCGGAGGACCTGACGGGGATCAGCTCCTAGGACCTGTGTGGGGATCTTGGAAGTCCCTCCCTGCTGGGCTGTGCTGTCGCGGCCTCATGGTGCTGTAGTTGCAGTTTGCTCTGCGGATGCCGAGATGGAGATGGGAAGTGGGTGTGGGAGAGTGGCCAGAGCTGGGATAGAGGCAGGTAGGGAAGGAAAACCTTTGGTTTGTAGGACACGGGTGGTATCTTGTTCCTGGCAACTCTGCGTGATGACAGCAAGGGCACAGTCTTTGGGGACAGTCGTGCTGTGGCCAGCACAGAGGCCAGGCTGGCTGCGGGCCCGCACACTCACCCGTGCTGCTCTGGATGGTCCTGACGGTGGTGGTGGTGCGCGGCGGCGAAGACGACCTCAGGGACACGCACTCGTCGTCCTGGGAGCAGCCCTTCTCGATGGCCCGCACGTAGCTGTGGCTCCGCATGCGGAAGCAGCCGGGCACGGGCAGGTCCAGCGCCTCCACGGCCTGCGACTCCAGCTCGCTGAACACGGACTCGCACACGGACTCGAACTGCCCGTTCACTTCCATCTCGCTCACCTGCGGGCGACACAGGCGCTGTGACACTCGCCTCCTGGTGGAGGAGCAACCTCTCCAAGCATCTGGGAACTTCAATCCCCAGAAGAAAAAGCAGCGTCTGGTTATGTTAAACTCAAATGCATTTTATTTCCTTTCTGTTACAGGCTATAATTGAATGACATTTATCTTATAATTCCAAACAATCGATTACTTTTTTTTTTTTGTATTTTTAGTAGAGATGGGGTTTCACCACGTTGGCCAGGCTGGTCTCGAACTCCTGACCTCAAGTAATCCACCAGCCTGGGCCTCCCAAAGATTACAGGCATGGGCTACTACCACCGACCTTGATTACATTTTAAAGAAAAAAGGGCATTGTTTGTAGAATGCAAAGAAATGTGGGACCTATTCCAATGCATGTTATTTTTATTTATAAACACAAACTTGGAGAAGAATTTTATCAGTCCATTGTCAAAGTTCATGTATTTCGGTACAACTTTTTAGCACAAACATTTTAGAAATGAGTATTTTTATAGTGCCTTTTGAAGTGACTAGTTTGTCAAATAATTTCAGTGGTAAGCTTAATTTAGTGCATGGTATGGAAACATGCCCTATATTTTCTGGCAAGATACCCACATTCTGCACAAAAATAGACTAAACTCAGATATGTCAAAATTTTGAAAAGCACCAAGATTTTCAAACTATTTACAAGTTTCAGTCTTCTTTTAAAAAAGCCCATATGGGCTGATTGTGGTGGCTCACACCTATTACCCAGCACTTTGGGAGGCCCTGGTGGGAGGATCACTTGAGCCTGGGAGGTCGAGGCTGCAGGGAGCCCTGATTGCACCACTGCATTCCAGCCTGGGCAACGGAGAGAGACCTTGTCTCAACAAACAACAACATTAACAACAAAAACTGATATGATTCATAAATTGCTTGTTAATGTATTTTAAAAATTTTGCTACAGAAATATTTATTGTAATTGGAAAAAAAATCTTCGAATTGGGGCCCCCTTTTTTTCGAATAAGTTTTTATTGATTTATATTCCTCCTGTATGTAATTTACATTAGGTTTGAGCCCCATTAAGAAAAAATATGCCTGACTAGATGTTCCAGTCAACTTCTCACTGTTTAGTTGACTTGCTAGAGATTCGGGAGCATTTCTCAATTTTCTATTACCTTCCAGGATATCTTATCTCTATTTTTCTAATATCAAATTCATGAGGCATTGGGAATTTAATAAATTAAACTATAATTAGGTTTAGAACACTTACTGAAAACCGTTACAATTTTTGGCCGTCTCCTCATTTTCTATTATCTGAAGTTGTGCTCCAGTAATGACTAATTTCTTTAAACTTCAGATAAAAGTGACCAATTACCTTAGGCATAGCAATGGAAAGAGACATGCATTTCTTAGTAAAAATGCTATTTTCACATTCCTGATCTAATTTGCTATGTGAAATCCCTGCACATTTTCCAGGCTAATAAGTATATGTGTCCATATTAGAAAATTATATCTCTATATATCTTTGTTTTTAAAGAAATAGATGGACCTACATTTAGAGATAAATGAACATATCTGCCACTATCAAATGGAGTGAGAGAGAGAAAGAGTGAGCAAGTGAGCCAAAATCTTAACAATACATACATTTCAATCTGGGTCAAGGATATACAGGAGTCTTTGTATTACATGTGTGACTCTTTTTTAAGGTTACAATTATTTCAAAGCCAAAAATAAAGCAAATATATATGTGTGTATGTCTATATACATCTACAAATATATGGGTATATATATGTGTATATATAGACACACACACATATTATAATTTTTCATTTTTTTCCCTTTTAGTCAACATGCCAAACTTTACAAAAAAATAGCAAAATATTTCTGTCAAGGTAACAACCATTAAACTCAAAAGATTATCTTTCCAGATAGTATATATGCCCACTCTTCTACTACTTAACCCTCTAGTTAAACGTGTATATATATGTATGATCTTGCTCTGTCCCCAGTGTGGAGTGCAGTGGTGCGAACCAGGCTCACTGTAGTCTCGACTTTCTTGCACTCAAGCAATCCTCCCGATTCAGATTTCTGGGTAGTTGGGACCACAGGTACACATCACCGTGCCTGGCTATTTGTTTTAAACATTTTTTTTTTTTTTAAGAGACAGGGTTTTTAAAACCCTGTCTCTAAGCTGTTGTCCAAGCTGGTCTCAAACTCCTGGTCTCAAGCGATCCTCCCACCTCCATCTCCCAAAGTGCTGGGATCACAGGTGTGAACTACGGCTCCTGGCTACCCTTATATTCTTTTTTTTTTTTTTTTTTTTTAAATATGGAACGCTTCACGAATTTGCGTGTCATCCTTGCGCAGGGGCCATGCTAATCTTCTCTGTATCGTTCCAATTTTAGTATATGTGCTGCCGAAGCGAGCACTACCCTTATATTCTTAACCAGATTCTCCTTCATTCCTTTTTATCCTTTTATTTTAATTATACACAGATACAGAAAACCATACAAAATAAATATATAACTTAATGAATTATAATAAGGCAAACACCTTGGAACCACTACCCTGATCAAGAAACAAAACTTTTCCAGACACCCTAGAAGCCCTCCACATACCCCCATATTCACAATCTTCAACTTCCCTCTAATAGTACGTAACTAATACACTGAGTTTTATTGCGATCATTTTTGTGCATTTCTTTATAGTTTTTTTTTTTTTTTACCCCAAAAATGGGTAAGACAAACTCTAGAGCCCAGGGATACTAAATCTGATACATTTAAAAATTCATCTTTAATATACACTTATTTTGATTTATCTACTGAGAATCTGGTTTGTTTGACCCATAGAGCTTCCCATAGTCTGGATTTTGCTGATTTTATACAAATGTTGGAGCTCATCTGTTCTTCTGTATTTTGTATTACCTGAAAATTGGAATCCAGATTCAGATAGTTGATCAGATTCAGGTTCAATCTTTTTGGCAAGGCTAGAGGTCATGTGTTTATTTCATGACGAGGCACATTATGTATAGATTGTCTCACTTTTTATGTTGTTAGGAGTTATCTATGCTCAATGCCTAGATCTGTTCATCCTTGGGAGTTGCAAAATGGCAATATTCTATAATTACTTTTACAATACTAGTTGGAATATTATCTTTTATATTGTTTGCTTACTTAATGATTTAGTTCATATAGGAATGGTAGGATAAATGATTTCCGCTCTTACCAATTTTCAAGGTAAATTTGTTCTCTGATATTCCATATGTAATAATTTTTAAAAATATCACATTAACTCATAGACTTAAAAATATTTGATGTGTTTAGGTCAACTGAAATAATTATCCTCAGTGAACTCAAATTTGTTCCATATTTGGTCAGTGGGAGCCGTTTAGGTTGGTTTGGGAGTCTTTAACAGGAAAGTAGTAATCTTTGATATCTGGTATGATAAGATATGCTAAACTCAATTTAAACCTTTCCTGCCTAGTCCTGAAATCAGTATGTTTCCGAAAAGCCCTTTCTTTCTTTCTTTCTGAGAAGGAGTTTCACTCTTGTTTCCCAGGCTGGAGTGCAATGGTGCAATCTCAGTTCACTGCAACCTCTGCCTCCCAGGTTCAAGCGATTCTCCTGCCTCAGCCTCCCAAGTAGCTGGGATTACAGGCATGCGCCACCACGCCTGGCTAATTTTGTATTTTTAGTAGAGAGGGGATTTCTCCATGTTGATAAGGCTGGTCTCAAACTCCCGACCTCAGGTGATCCACCTGCCTTGGCTTCCCAAAGTGCTGGGATTACAAGCATGAGCCACTATGCCTGGCCAGCCCTTTCTTTTTGAGTGGGAAATGATATTACAAGAACACAATCTTGGTACTAGGGAGATATACTGTCATTGCTACTGAGTTAATCATTGTTCTTAGGCCTTCTCAGTGGGAAGAACTAGGATATAAATACTACAGGGTTCTTATATAACCTCTTCTATATATGTTTACTCTTAGATCTTTATTCCATACTAAGAATCCTGGTTCTCAAGGACAGAGGAGATGATGGAATTGGAATATTCTATAATGATTCATTTGCTTTATCCCATAATACATGCACAGAAAACATTACTAATACTACCCCTGCCCATGTATGATTAAAGAGCTAACAATTTTATTTTACATGTGGTCCCTCTACTCTTTTCTCATTTTAAAATAGTTATGCTATTTTACATCGTCAGAGCAAATAAACCTATTATGCTCCCCAACCAGTGAATGCTCTTAGTTCTACAAATAATTGTGTTTAACGTTTGCTACTACAGGTTGTCCATGACTTATGAAGTTTAACTTACCATTTTTTAACTTTATGATGACACAAGATTGATATGCATTCAGTAGAAACTGTACTTTCAATTTTAAATTTAGATCTTTTCCTGGGCTATTGATATGTGGTATAGTATTATCTTGAGATTCTGGGTAGGTGCTCAGCCATGCAATTACAAGGGTAAACAACTGATACTTCATGGCGTACTATGTTGCTAGTGTTTTCTGGCTATTGTGTTCTTTGTTTCATATCCCATCACGTTTACAAAATCCCATTTTTGACTTACAGTATTTTCAACTTACAGTGGGTCTATCAGGGATGTAACCCAATTGTAAGTAGAGGAGCATTCATAGTTTTTATGTCTGGCCATTTTGGTTGTTTAGGGTTCATTGTCTAGTATATTTCTCAGAATTGCTCATAAAACAATATTCCCTGCATTCATCCATGCTTATAACAGTTTATGCCTTTTACATATGAAAGTCAGTTTTTCTGGACATCAAAATCTTTGACTCACATATTTTTTCGAGTGTATTAAAATGCCACACACATCATCTTCTTTCAGCATAAAACATCGTTGCTGGAGGGTCCAATGATAACTCAATTTTCATTTTGTTAAGTCACTTGCTCTTTTTGTCTCGAAATCCAAAGTGTTTTAAAAAAACATTCCTTAAAGTCTTGTAATTTTACCAGAATATGTCCTGATGTTGAATTGTTTTGAGTCAATTTCTCAGGTACATGGTATGTTCTTCCAATGTGTAGCTTCAAATCAACTTTCTATTTCAGAAAAGTTTAAAAAAATTTATTGTTTTTCTTGCTTGTTCTGTTCCATTGATTTTCTTCTTAAGGGACTTCTATTATCTGTATGTCTAATCTTCTTTGTCTGGTTTTGATATTTGTCAGTTTCTCTTTAATTCTTTTAAACTCTTCATTTCAGTTCTCTCTCTCTTTTTTTCTCTCTCTCCTCCCATCTCTTTAAGAGATAAGGTCTAGCTCTGTTGCCAAGGCTGGACTGCAGTGGTGTGATCATAGCTCACTGCAGAATCAACCTCCTGGGCACAAGCTATCCTCTGGCCTCAGCCTCCCGAGTAGCTGGGACAACAGGCACGAGCCACTGCACTCAACCCCATTTTTAAATTTTATTTTAAAAATTTCCTTCCTTTTCAGCTCCTATTTTTTTTTAGTGTATTTTTACCTTTTTGTAGATTTTACTAACTCACCTTCTGAAACATACCAGTTTCCAGTCCAAACAGCAAGTAATACAGAGTTCATTTCTCAACATGGTCACCAGAATAGAATATTAGCTCAGTTTTTGCTGCTCTATGTCAAGAATGATATTGTGCTGCTTTGATTTGCATCAAACAGCCTACAAATGTGAATAAGCACCTTTCACTTTATTTACTGGCTTTTGTATTTTTTTTCTCTGATTATTTTTATTTATAAGCTTTGACCAAATTTTTTTGGATTATCTTTTCTTATTAATTTGTAGGAATAGTTTAAACAACTATAATATTTACCCTTTTTGTTAATGTGTGTCAATATTCTTCCCATCAATTGTATTTTAACTTTATTATATCCTTTGCCATACAGAAATATTTAATTTTATTTCGAATAGATCTTTTATTTTATATTTCTGGAATTCATGTTTTATTACAAGTAATAATTCTGACCACAATACTATGTATATATTCTCCTAATATTTATTTTAATGCATTTTGTTATTTTGTGTTATTGCTTAGATTTTAAATTTACTTAGATGTATCTTTTTCATGGGATGAAGAAGAATTTTAGTGTTCTTTCAGTTATATAGTGAACAATTTGTTTGAATTCTCTGAGCTTCACTTTCCTCATCTGTGAAATAGGTACAATAATACCTACCTCATAGGAGTACTTTAAGGATAAAAATAAAATAATGTCAAAATGCATATTATATATCTAGGCATATGGTTCACACTCCATAAATGGTGGATATTATTTTATGTGATAGTGTAGTGGGAAAAATAGTAGTAGGAAACAAATATGTTAGTCCAACTCTGAGACTGAGATTCATAAATTAAAAAATAATCTTTCTTATAGAATAGATGTGGAATTAATTAGACAATATGCAAAGCTACTAGCATGTACCAGGTAATCAAAAAATGGTAACTAGTTATTCCATTGTTATTCTTTCTACTGTTAATAATACCATTACTAGCAGTATTATTGCCACCAATACCAGCAGGCATTGAAGTCACTTATAAGTTAGGAGTCAGGACACTTGGGTTTCCAAGCTTCTTGCACTGACTGGTTGTGCACCTATAGACAATTAATTTATCTAGGTTTCCATTTCATTCTCTCTCTCTCTTCACACACACACACACACACACACACACACACACACACACACACACACACACACACACTGAAGGGATGGCCTGAGTGAAAGTCACAGCTAAGCTGCTGGTATTACCACTGAGTAAACAGTTGCCCAGTTACATTAATTTTTAGAAAAGGATGTAGAAACCCAACAGAGAAAATATGTCTTTGGGCTTCCAGTTTGCCATTTCAGATGAAAATATCTAGGATTTGGACTTGAAATAAATAAAGACATAAATTAACTTGGAAATGACAGTGATTATGTGATATATTTTAAAAAATATCTGACTTTCTGTAAATATAATTATTTCTTCTCAAGGCCTCCTTTAAAAGCCCCCAATTTAATTAGATATACCTATGGTAAAAATATAGAAAAAGAATAAACATAAAAACATACTTTTTTTCTTTATCGTCCAAGCACAATTTGTTTTTAGGGGTCTTTTACTTCTGTGAGTAATAAATGACAGAAACAATTTGGTTATTCTAGACCAACTCTTTACTCAACTTTGTAGGAGACTTTGATGAATAATGTGTCAGGTTTAAAAGGGAAATAAGATATAATGCACTTAAATTCTATACTATTATAGCTTCTACTAATAATTATTTGAAAAAATAGCCCTAACATCATAAAAGCCAACCTCTTTTTGAAAAGTCTGGGGTATATACAGTAGCATTGCTTTGAAGAGGAAACTATTCTCCTTTTAAAATGACAATGTTGCAACTATAACCGACTTTTGAAATTATCCTTAAAGATACTGTGGTACTTGAATATTGAATATCGAACTAGAAAAACAATATATCATTAGGAGTCCATTTTGGCTGGCCATTCTTTCTGTATTTTGCTTAAGGCCAAATGGCTACATCATGGAATTGCAGTGCCTGATCTGACAGCATTACTTCTCCCATGTGTCTGTGCAATGATTTGTTGATATCTTACTAAGCTATCACTGGAAAGTGATGTCCTAAAGAAGGTCAAATGTGCAGCCAGGGACTCAAAACAGTGAGCTGCAAGGGCAGTGTGCTGCTGGGGGAAATTAAATGTTCTCCTGTTTTAAACATTGTAAAGTTATGAAAGCTATGAATGTATATAAATATTTTTCCAACAGAATATTTTAAATGCACTGATGTATTCTGCATGTATGATCCCTAGATCTGTATACCATTAAATAATTCTCAATGACTGTGTGACCTTTAGGCCATACAGAATAAATACATGTTCCAAGAAGTTTTAAATGTTATTTATTGTGAAAAAAGTAAAAACAAAACGAATCTAAAGTGCACCGAAAAGAGGCTCCAGCTAATTCCGAGAATTGAGATAATGTATATCATTGGGCAATCATTAGCACAAATAGGTTTGCACGTCCTTGGAGATTTCTGTAAAGTAAAACACATGATGGATCAGCATTGAAATCCCACATGCCAGCTTCCCCTGGCTCCCCCTACTCTGCCCTTGGAGCCTGCCCTGCAGTTCCTGACTTTTCAGGACTCCATTTAGAGCAGGGAGCTTAATTTTGTTGACAGGGACAGAGTGAGAGCAGTGTTCCTGTTTCAGGGTCTTATTTTCACAGATGTTTCAGTGATCAGCCTACTATTTTATATTCTTTTTCTCAATACACTGTTTCATCTATATCAGCATCACACTATAGCATTACCATCACCACTATCGCTGCTACCACCATCACCACCACTACCATTACCACCACTACCATCACCACCACCATCACAACCACCACTGCCATCATCACTATAATCACAGCCACCACCATCATAGCCACCACTGTCACCATCACTATAATCACAGCCCTCACTATCACAATCACCACTGTCACCATTACTATAATCACAGCCATCACTATCACAACCACCACTGCCACCACTGTCATCATCACTAGAATCACAGGCATTGCCATCACAACCACTACTGCCACCATCACCATCACTACAATTACAGCTACCACCATCACAACCACTACTGCCACCACTATCACCATCACTACAATCACAGCCACCACTATCACAATCACCACTGCCACCACTGTCACCATCACTATAATCACAGCCATTGACATCACAGCCACCATTGCCACCCTTGTCACCATCACTATCACAATTACCACAACCATCATCACAACTACCACCATTGCCACTGTCACCATCACTACCACCACAATCACCACAACCACCATCATGACCACCACTGCTATCACTGTCACCATTACTATCACCACAATCACCACAACCACCATCGTGACCACCACTGCTATCACTGTCACCATCACTATCACTACAATCACCACAACCACCATCACAACTACCACCACCACCACTGTCACCATCACTAACACCACAATCACAACCACTATCATGACCACCATTATCACTGTCATCATCACTATCACCACAATCACAACCATCACCATGACTACCACCACCACTGTCACCATCACTATCACCACAATCACAACCACCATCATGATCACCATTGCTATCACTGTCAACATCACTAACACCATAGTCACCACAACCACCATCACGACCACCACTGCCACTGTCACCACCAATATTACCATAATCACTACCACCACCATCACCACCACAGCCTTCACTGCCACTCTGTCACTATCACCGCATCACCATCGTGATCATCACCAGCATAACCATCACCATCACCATCACATCACCACCACAATCACCACTGCCACTACTGTTACCATCACTGTCACCACCATCCCCATCATCACTGCCACGACCATCAACACCACCACCATTAGTATCACTACCACCACTGCTGCCATCACCATCATTACCACCACCACCACTACCAACACCATCACCATCATCACCACCATCACCACCACTCTCATCCCTGCTACCATCATCACCATCACCCACCACCACCACCATCACCATCGTCACCATCACTCCCATCATTATCACCAACACACTAACATCACACTATGGTCACCACCACCATTGGTAACATTAATTCTCACCTTGATGATCACAGTGTCTTCCAAAGTAGCCTCTCTGCTTCTAGCTTCTCATTCTTGCCAATCTTTCCTATGTTTTTTTTTTGCCAGATTAATTATCCTACATCAAAGTTAGATTCATATGCCTTATATCCCTTGCTTGTTTAAAAGCTGAAGTTTGTTTGTTTGTTGTTTTTAAAATTGAGGCAGAGTCTCGCTCTGTCACCCCGGTTGGAGTGCAGTGATGTGATCTCGGCTCACGGCAACCTCTGCTTCCCGGGTTCAAGTGATCCTCTTGCTTCAGCCTCCTGAGTAGCTGGGATCACAGGTGTCTGCCACCATGCTGGGCTAACTTTTGTATTTTTAGTAGATACAGGGTTTCCCCATGTTGACCAGGCTGATCTCAAACTCCTGACCTCAAGTGAATTTCCAAGGACTCCTTTCATTGTGCTTTATTCACTTGCAGAGGACCCCACCTCCTGGCAGACCATCGATACTGGGGGCTTACTGCGGCTGAACACAGAGCATGCTCTTTGCAGCACTTGACTGCACCTCCTGTCTGATCCATCAGTGGTCTACTGGGTGAGCGACTGCCTCCCCACCTCACGCCCTCTCAGTTCTCCCTAACCTTCCTGCAGCTAATGGCTCCTGACCACCGCCGCCCTGATGGCCCTCACCTGGCTGATGGTGCTCATGGCTCGCATGTAGCTCTCATTCCTGGAGCGGAACTTTGGTGATGTGAGCAAGCCTGCAGGGTCGAGGCTGTCCAGGCTCCGGTTGATGGAGACTTCACTCACTGCCCTCAGGTAACTATGACTCCGGATCTGGAGTTTGGGTGAGTGTTCATTGGAGATTCTGGAAGGGAACAATGGAAGAGGAGCATTTAGTCACATTCCAAAATGTAGGAAGCAAGACGATGTGGCACTGTATGTGGCAAACTGGGACAAATGACACAGATATCCTCCTATGATTGCTAAACTACCCCACAGCATATCAGAAGGAAGAAATTTGACAGGAAATATGGCATTAGAGAGCAATTAACATTCTCTTCAATCATGAACTAATTGCCTCATTCACATATTCCTAGCCATCCTAGGAAGCAGATAATAGCAGCAATTGTCCTGCCCTGGAATTCTGACTTGTGTAATTTGTAAAGCTTTTCTTTGTACCTATTTCTTTCCCGTGGCCATCTTTCTGTTTTTGGACTGTTTAGTAACAGCAAAACGGTATATATTTATATCTATATCTATAGTTTTATCTATCAATTTATTAATCTTCCTTCCTTCCTCTCCTTCCTTCCTTCTTCCTCTCCTTCCTTCCTTCCCATCTTTAACTCTTTAATATAGTTGAGACTGAACTTGGTGAATAGTACTTACACTTTAGCCATTAAAAAGGCATACCTCTCAATCTTTATATGTAAAGGCAAGTCACTACACACTTTGTACTCTTTGGATTTATTCTAAGATGCATTGTAAAATTATAAAAGTAGAAAATGCCAATTGCAAATAGCCAAGCTATACAGATATGCATGAAGTGGAAAGTGGGTCCCCTGTCTCCCCTTGTTCCTGTCTGTAGAATTCCATACACCTAGAAGAACTACTTAAAGAAGTTTGGAGTATACTCTTCCTCAGTCTTTCTATTCATATATGATCAATTTAACTTTAATTAATTAATTTATTTATTGAGACAGAGTCTCGTTTTTACTTCCAGGCTGGAGTGCAGTGGTACGATTTTGGTTCACTGCAATCTCTGTCTCCTGGGTTCATGCAATTCTCGTGCCTCAGCCCCTGAATAGCTGAGAAAACAGACACACACCACCATGCCTGGCTAATTTTTGTACTTTTTGTAGAGACGGAGTTCTGCTATGTTGGCCAGGCTGGTCTTGAACTCCTGGCCTCAAGAGACCTGCCTCCCTCGGCCCCCCAAACTATTGGGATTACAGGTATGAGCCACTGTGCCTGGCTAATGTCAGTTATTTTAAAAGTTTGTTTTCACATGGGATTAGTGTGATTTTCCTTTCTTTATTAGATTTCTTTAACTTTGGCTGTAACATTCTTCATAATTACATAAATTAAAGTTGACAGGGAAAAAGATGTATGCCCCCACAGTTGCTACTATTTATCATCCTAGCCAGTGAAATTAGAAAATTTAACAGAATAAGTAATATAAACATTGTAAAGAAAAAGGCAAGTTTTGAGTATTTACAGATTATTCAATCATCTATAAGATAAGAGAAAATCAACTGAAAAACCATGAGAACTAATAAGGAAAATCCTCAAGGTAGTTCGATACAAGGTAACAATACATAAATTAACAGATTTTCCATGTAACATCAGATAAAATCTTAATGAAAAAATTCCCTTTAAAATGGCAAAACATAAAATACACAGATATTACAAAAAAGAAATGCACCAGAATTTTATGAAGAAAATAATAAAATTTATGAAAGGCAACAAATAAATGCTAAATGAATGCAAAAAAAAAAACCCCACAATTTTCCTGTAAAAAACTTGAATTTTCCTTAAATTTATCTATAAATTTGATGTAATTGTAACAAAAATCTCCATATACATTTTAACTTTTTTCTATTTTTTGAGATGGAGTCTCACTCTGTCACCCAGGTTGGAGTGCAGTGGTGTGATCTTGGCTCACTGCAACCTCCACCTCCTAGGTTCAAGTGATTCTCCTGCCTCAGCCTCCCGAGTAGCTGGGATTACAGGCTCACGCCACCACAACCGATAATTTCTGTATTTTTAGTAGAGACTGGGTTTCACCATGTTGGTCAGGCTGGTCTCAAACTCCTGATCTCAAGTGATCTGCCCACCTTGGCTTCCCAAAGTGTTGGGATTACAGGTATAAGCTACTGCCCCATAAATCTCCATAAAAATTTTATTCAAATGTAACAAACTCATTTTAAAGTTTATATGAGGTTCACAGCAGCATTATTCATGAAAGACAAAAGGTGGAAGAAAACCCAAGTGTCTGTCTAATGCTGAATGGATCAAATGTGGTAAATGAACTATTTGGCTCAAAAAGGAATGAAGTATGGATACATGCTACAACATAGATGAACATTGAGAATATCATGCTAAGTGAAAGAAGCCACATACTACAAAAGACTACATATTACATGATTCTACTACATGAAATGTCCAGAATAGGCACATCTCTAAAGATAGAAAGTAGATTAGTGGTTGACTAGAGCTGGGTGGGGAAGGGATAGGAAGATGGTGGCATGAGGAAGTGATATTTAAAGGGGACGGAGTTTCTTTTTGCGGTGCTAAAAAGGTTCTAAAATTAGTTATAGTGTTGGTTGCACGACTGTGTGGAATACCAAAATCATTAAATTGTACCCTTGAAAAAGGTGAATTATATGGTATGTGTATTATATTTCAACAAAGCTGCTGTAAAAAAATTATATGAGTCCAGGCTGGGCGTAGTGGCTCATGCCTGTAATCTCAGCACTTTGGGAGGCCAAGGTGGGCGGATCATCTGCTGTTGGGAGTTCAAGACCAGCATGGCCAACATGGTGAAACAAAAAATACAAAATACAAAAATTAGCCGGGCTTGGTGGCACATGCCTATAATCCTAGCTACTCAGGAGGCTGAGGAAAAAGAATCACTTGAACCCGGAAGGTGGAGGTTGTGGTGAGCCGAGATCGCACCATTGCACTCCAGCCTGGGCAAAAAGAGTGAAACTCGATTCTAAAAAAAAAAAAAAAAAAAAATCAGATTTCCTTATAAGGGAGTTTAGAAGGTAGACTAAACTGGGCAACACTAGAGAAAGAAAGCCAATCAAGGTGGTTGCAATGTTGCTAAAATCTAAACAAAGCAAAAGGGCTCAGTTAAGTGTTAGCGGTGGTAGAGAGGAAGAGACAGATTTGAGAATCCACATGAAAACTAAATGCGGATGATAAGTAAGGAGGTCTAAAGGGTCTAAGAACACCAGAAAATGAAGTTAAATAAAAAACGAGAGGAGGAATGCCCTTTATCAGATCTGAGCTGTACTCTGTTTTTTATTTTTTATTTATTTATTTATTTATTTTTATTTTTTTTTTTTTAGAATAAAAAGAATGAAAGAGAGAAAGGAAGAGGAAGAGATTTTAGAAAAAGAGAGAAAAGGAGAAAGAAAGAAACAGCAAAAGAAAGAAAAAATGAAAGAGAAAGAGGAAGAGATTTTAG
>CAUYQU010095795.1:0-73897 GCA_963574635.1 Cheracebus regulus
ACAAGATAGTCTTATAAGAGACACTACGTTATAGCTTAGCTTGGGTTGTGGTTTTCTCTGTTCTTACTACACAAAGTAAAGTCTGTGACGTAGAAGCATCATCTGGGAGCTTATTAGAAATGTAATATGTTGGGAGTCAACGTAGCCCTATCAAATCAATGTTAAGAGTGGGTTCTAGAAATCTTTGTTATAACATACTCTCCAGATGATTCCTATGCATGCAAGAGGTGGGGAATGAACACTCTTCATTATATTCCTCTTCATTGGACTGTAAGAAAATACTCATTAATAGTTACATCCATATATCAGCTTTTGCTTTGGGGAATTAGGAGATAATATATGATTGTATTGAGGATGGCAGAAGAGAAGAGAGAGCTCCTCTGGGTTCAGATGGGAGAACAGAAGTGGCAGAGAGAATTTGCTGTGACTAAGGCTGTTGTTGGCTGACAACACAAGCATCAAACGTGGGGAAAATGGAAAAGCTCTACAACACCCTGAAAATTTTTTCTGCCCTAACACATAAGAGGCCAAAGCTTTAAAAACTCTCACAGATTACTGGGGTACAAATTGGTGATGGAATTATTTTTGGTCAGTAACCTGTCTTAGGCTCAGTCCTTATAACTTGGGTATGGAAGAAAAAGGGATCCTTTTATTTTTAATCACAGAAGAATGAGGCTGGCTATAGTCAACATCTATCTGGCCCAGATTTCAGGTCAAACATTAGCTCAAGAAAACTATAAATCAAGCACTTTTAATCAACACCATATCTACTCAATTTGCATGTCAATCTTATGCTCCCATTCTGCTGGTGTCATTGAGGTTTCATTGGCCTTTTTTGTGTTCATTTTCCATACCAATGAATTGCTCCAGTGATTTATTTTCAGTACCTCTGTAATTATTGCTATTCTCCTTCAAAAATACTGTGTTCTCCACCATGTAGTAAAATCCCTGTTAATAACTGAAAGACTGTCCTAAATTTCAAATACATGTCTTCTGGATTTCTGATTTTTAAAACAGTCCTGGCTGCCCATCACTGATATCAGATACCAGTTTGTGCTTATCTGCAAGAGATCCCACTGTCTCTGGTTTGATCCTTCCAATTTCTCAGCCCCAGTTCCCTTCCTGCTTCAACGTACACTATCCCATTTAAAAAGTACCGAGCCTTATGTGTGGATCTCCCTTCCACGAATTTGCTTCCAGTGCCAAACCACAAGTAGAAAAGAATTTCTTCGGAAGGTACTGCTCCCACGACTATCAGGTCATCTCAATACAGCAGCAACTGCCTGCTCCTTCCCATGGATAGCAATATGATTATGCTTTAGAGAATGCAGAAACTGCATACTGATAAACATTAACAGTCTTTTTTTTATTGCACAACACTTAAATGGGGTATGTGACAAATACTCCATCACATCTAATATCCTATGCATGTGGATACGTGTGTATGTGTGTGTGTTTAATGCTTTTCGTCTTTATAATACTGACATCAAATTTAAATTAATTAAAAGTACTTCATCATTTGGAAATACCATGGTATCTTTAATACAATATAGATTTAAAACTTAGCTTTATTATGTTTTAGCAGTATGACACGAGGTTGTCAATTTACCTCTCTAAGCCTCTCCTATGAAATTATCATAAGAAATACCTTTAAAGAGTGACATTAAGGTTGACGTGGGTAGTATATTTTAAGTTACTGTCCCATAGAAGAGTCTATAAAATGATTACCCTCCTCAACACTATCATCAATATTTGATAAGTTGTATGAAAGACACAAGACAATGCTTTCTCTTTTTAAAATATATTTTGTTGAACTTTAGGTTCTGGGGTACATGTGCAGAATATAAGGATTGTGGCATAGGTACATAAATGGTAATTTGGTTTGCTGCCTCCAACCTCATCACCTATATCTGGCATTTCTCCCTAGTTATCCCTAGTTATCCCTCCCCAACTCCCTACCTTCAACTGTCTCTCCCGTAGTCCTACCCAACAGACCTCAGTGTGTGATGCTCCCCTCCCTGTGTCCATGTGTTCTCATTGTTCAACACCCGCCTATGAGTGAGAACCTGTGGTGGTTGATTTTCTGTTCTTGTGTCAGTTTGCTGAAAATGATGGTTTCCATATTCATCCATGTCCCTACAAAGGACATGAACTCATCGTTTTCTATGGCTGCATAGTATTCCATGGTGTATATGTGCCACATTTTCCCTGTCCAGTCTATCATCGATGGGCATTTGGGTTAATTCCACGTTTTTGCTATTGTAAATAGGGCATCAGTGAACATTTAGGTGCATGAATACTTATAATAGAATGATTTATAATCCTTTGGATATATACCAGTAATAAGATTGCTGGGTCAAATGGAATTTCTATTTCTAGGTCCTTGAGGAATCACCACACTGTCTTCCACAATGGTTGAACTAATTTACACTCCCACCAACAGTGTAAAAGTGTTTCAATTTCTCCACATCCTCTCCAGCATCTGTTGTCTCCAGATTTTTTAATGATCACCATTCTAACTGGCGTGAGATGGTATCTCAATGTGGTTTTGATTTGCATTTCTCTAATGACCAGTGATGATAAGCATTTTTTCAGATGTTTGTTGGCCTCATATAGGTCTTCTTTTGATAAGTGTCTCTTCATATCCTTCGCCCACTTTTGAATGGGGTTTGTTTTTCTTTTCTTGTAAATCTGTTTTAGTTCTTTGTAGGTTGTGGATATTAGCCCTTTGTCAGATGGGTAAATTGCAAAAATTTTTTCCCATTCTGTTGGTTGCCAGTTCACTCTAATGATTGTTTCTTTTGCTGTGCAGAAGCTCTGGAGTTTAATTAGATTCCATTTGTCTGTTTTGGCCTTTGTTGCCAATGCTTTTGGTGTTTTAGTCATGAAGTCCTTGCCTATGCCTATGTCCTGAATGGTTTTGTCTAGGTTTTCTTCTAGGGTTTTTATGGTATTAGGTCTTAGGTTTAATTCTTTAATCCATCTGGAGTTAAAATTAGAACTCAGGATTAAGAAACTAACTCAGAACCACATAAGTTCATGGAAACTGAACAACTGGCTCTTGAATGTTGACTGGATAAACAATGAAATGAAGGCAGAAATAAAGATGCTCTTTGAAACCAATGAGAACAAAGACACAACATACAAACCCACAGCCAATATCATATTGAATGGGCAAAAACTGGAAACATTCCCTTTGAAATCTGGCACTAGACAAGGATGCCCTCTCTCACCACTCCTATTCAATATACTATTGGAAGCTCTTGCCAGAGTAATCAGGCAAGAAAAAGAAATAAAGGGTATTCAACTAGGAAAGGAGAAAGTCAAATTGTGTCTATTTGCAGATGACATGATTGTGTATTTAGAAGACCCCATTGTCTCAGCCCAAAATCTCCTTAAACTGATAAGCAACTTCAGCAAAGTCTCAGGATACAAAATCAATGTGCAGAAATCACAAGCCTTCCTATACACCAGTAACAGACTTAAAGAGAGCCAAATCAAGAACGAATTGCCATTCACAATGCTACAAAGAGAATAAAATACCTAGGAATACAACTAACAAAGAACGTAAAGGACCTATTCAAGGAGAACTACAAACCACTGCTCAACGAAATAAGAGAGGACACAAACAGATGAAAAAATATTCCATGCTCATAGTTGGGAAGAATCAATATTGTGAAAATGGCCATACTGTCCAAAGTAATTTATAGATTCAATGCTATCCCCATGAAGATACCTATGACTCTCTTCACAGAACTGGAAAAAAACACCTTAAACTTCATATGGAATCAAAAGAGAGCCCCCATAGCCAAGTCAATTCTAAGCAAAAAAGAACAAAGCTGGAGGCATCACACTACCTGACTTCAAACTATATTACAAGGCTACAGTAATCAACACAGCATGGTACTGGTTCCAAAACAGAGATATAAACCAACAGAACAGGACAGAGGCCTCAGAGGCAAGGCCATACATCTACAACCATCTGGTTCGACAAACCTGACAAAAACAAGTGATGGGGAAAGGATTCCCTGTTTAATAAATGGTGTTGGGAAAACTGGCTAGCCATGTGCTGAAAGCAGAAACTGGACCCCTTCCTGGCACCTTACATGAAAAAAAAAAAGATAATGCTTTCTTACATTAATTTTAATGTATAATACATTCAATATATGCTAATATTTTAATGTTGTATATGTGTGTATAGCGTACTTTCTACATATTTGTACAATATTCTTCCTAGGAACCTGAGTTAGAATCTATAATTATTTCTGTTTTAAATAATTTTGTATTGCATAGAAACAACATCATTTTTCCAGGTTACACATATAAATGCTGGTGGAGAAAACACGGTAGCTCAGATATGAGTGACATCAATGCCTGTGTTAATACTGGTTAATTAATAAATGCTAAGAGATTAAAAATAAAATATCATAAAAAGAAAGTACGAAGATTAAAAAGAGAATAGAAAAAAGAAAGGGAAGTGCTCATCTCATATGTTAAAAGAATTTAATCTATTAAAAAGTGTTACAGTAGTATTGTTATAATTTTGTTTTATACGTGCTTAATATCCATGAGTATATGCAATTCCTGGCTTAAACTGAGTACCAAAAATAATCATTTCTAAAAGGCACTTAGTAATTCATAAGTAAGTCTGCTATTTTGTGGTAAAACTGCATCTTAATATAAAATTTCAAAAATTAATCAGCCAATTAAACCTATTAAGCTTTTGCAAAGTCTTTTATTGATCTGTATACATAACTTAGAATTTAAGTCATATAAAATGCATTGAGAGAATGCAATGAATAAAATAGGCAGAGTTTGACTTTATTTATTTAAAAGACAAAAAAATTGGAAGTCTTAAAATATGGTAATACAAGTTGCATTAAAATATGAAAGTAGTATTTGCTCATGAATAAATAAAAATGTCTTGATATAAAATAGACATGAATTTGCTTTTCTTATGATATGGTATATTTAGGATATGTGTCCCTTCTAAATCTCATGTTGAAATATAATCCCCAGTGTTGGAAGTCAGTCCTGGTGGGATGTGATTGGATCATGTGGGGATCCCTTATGTCCTGGTGCTGTCCTGAATGAGTAAGTTGTTTCAAGATCTGGTTGTTTAAAAGTGCATGGCACCTCCCCTTTTTTTCCCACTTTGGCCATGTGACGTGCCTGCTCCTGCTTCACTTTTAAACATGAGTAAGAGCTCCCTGAGGTCTTCCCAGAAGCCTACAAGATGTCAGTGCCATGTTTCCTATACAGCCTGTAGAACCATGAGCCAATTCAATCTCTTTTCTTTATAAATTATTCAGTCTCCGGTATTTCCTGATGGCAATGCAAGAATGGCCTAACACATGGGGCAGAAGTTAGAATACAAAACTACTTTCAAAGAAGACAACTACTTATAAGTAATATTTACAATGGATTATGTAGGTCATGAGTTCTATAAGTAAATATAACTCCAAACAAAAAATATTAAATGATGTTTACTGAAAGTTTATTTTTACTTACTTTTCTAACTCAAAATATGAAAGTTACTTTTAATTTAATATGAAGATTTAATCTAAGTTAAGTCATGTTAGCTGTCATATCTTTGAGTTATTCAATTACATAAAGAAAATCCTTAGTTAATAAAAGTTTAATAAAATTTAAGCTTCCCAAGACTATTAAATCTCACATTTGTAATGTATCAAAAGCACATGTCACTGTTAGATATTCAAAGATAATCTTCAGGTATTCTACAATAATAATAAATGTAAATATCTGTAGGCAAGAAATGTGATACAAAAATCAGGTCGGACATTTTATGTCAAGATGTCCAAAGTTTATCTTAACACAGCAGCTTTCTGCAACGAATATAAAATCCAAAAAAATGAATTAAGCATACATAATGTATAGGTACTTGTTTCTAATAATGAGTAGTAGAAAGCTTAGCTAAATAAAATAGAAATGTGCTAAATGTGTGCACTTGGCTGATTTAAATATTTGGCATATGTCTCTACTGTAGTTTTAATGGTATATTGGAAGATGAACTTGGTTAAGTACAAACATGGGTTGGCCATGACAAAATAGAAATTTCATCAATTATACTGAATGCTGTTAAGGAAAAATAAAGTGCTATCTACTTAAACCAGATGATTATTTTCTCACTATTAATGCTTCTTTAAAAAATATCTATTCATTCTTCTTATAAGACATTTACTTTCTTTAAGGAGAGGTGGTGTTGATTAAATTGATACATTACATATAGGGCTGCTTAAAATTAAATTTTGATCCTAGGAATGATATACAAGAATTTCAAAATATTACATATGGCATAGTCAGATAATGAACAAATAAGCAGTAACACTCATTTCTAATAAAAATTTTGTTAGGATTGACAATCTGTTACTTAAGTATAATTGACATGCTGGTGAACCAAATTACTCAATTTCAAGTTCTGGGTCTTTTATTATGTAGAAATTTATTGGCTAGGGCCATTTGATAAAAAAATTAACTTGCTTTTTGACTAAATATGGAAAAATTAAGGAATGTTTTAGTGATATTGCAGCTTAGCAACAACGTTAAAGAGATTATAGCTCATTAATAAGTGTAAATGTAAATTCCCTCTTTTTCAGTCTGGTTAAAAAGAAAGCAACTGAGACAGAAGTAGAGAATGAAAAAGAAAGGGAAGGAAAGGGAGGAAATAAAAGAAGGGAGGAAGGAATGAACGGAAGGATGGGAAGAATGGAGAGGAAAGAACAGAAAGGAAATTAATACTGAAAAACCATATAATCTCTAATTGGAATTCTAGATCATCATTCAACTATATGACCTAACAAAGAAAAGTATTTAAAAAATTAGGTGTTTGTGAAAAATTTTGAATATTATATTAATAAAAACTGGAAGCTATGTAATGATTGTAACAACAAAGTCTTTATAATCAGAAGGTTGTGTTTTAGCAGTAAAACCACACAGAAAAATCCTTGCCTTCAAAAAGCTTGTTCATATTAATCATTTCTTAGAACTGTTTACAACAAAGTTCCACAAATAGCATGGCTTAAAAGAACAGAAGTTTTTTTAAAAAATTTATACTTATTAAGGAAGTTATTTGTTATAAATGAGAAGCTAGTCATATATAGCTCAAGATCATCATTAAGACATGAATATCAATTTCTCAGAGGCTTCCTATGCATGAAGAAGGTGCATGCCTTTGAGACATACATGAGATATACATAAATTATATGTTTCCTTATATATGCATATATATTATAATATAATTCATATATAAATCACATAATATGCATATATAACAAGGAAACATATGATGTCATGTTATATATGCATATGTAATAAGGAAACAAATAATTATTGAGCATATATAACAAGAAAGTAGTCTGCAAACTTTGCATTTTGAGTTTGACTTTTCTAAAATATTTTCTACTTATTGTCATCAATAATATTTTTTTCCACATAATATAATTATTTGTGCCATCAAAATTGTTGGTGATGTAGCATTTCATAAAAGACTGCTCCATCTATTATTTCTAAAATGCTTTTTTAAGACACTGACCCCCTATTCTATACATTTGAATGCTGGCACTTTCTTATTTCTCAAATCATCTTTTTATCTTTTTCTCAATAGATTCACGTATATCTCAAAGATGTGAACCGTCTCCTTCATGCACAGGAAGTCTCTGACATATTGATATTGAAGTCTTAATGATGATCCTGAGCAATATGTGACTAGCCTTTCATTACTTTAGAATTGCTTTTATCTTTTCTTTGGAAATTGGCCAATTCTCTTGTCTTGAGTTTCTTTTCTCAGTGTGTAATGAGGCATAGTTTTGCACATATTTCAATAACAAAATATATCGAAGTTTCATCTGCTTGTGTGCCTCTTCCTGAGCTTCCATTAAGAACTCGGTTGTTTCTTAAATGGAATTATGAAATTGCCGTGTTTTTTCTGGCAATGATCATCTGCTTTACTAATATCAAGTTATTTCCACTGCTGTTGTAGCATCTTTCAGCATAAAATGACTTAATAATCCAAGTCAATTTACAGTGTCACTGTTAAGCAGAAATATCTTGTGCTGTTGTTCATGGTAAAGCATTGTGCACTAATCCCAGAGGAAGAATCTAAGCACCTCCCCAATGCTGCCAGGTTTTCTAAGTCTAGCAGGAGCCTTTGTATAAACACAGATGCCAGAGTTCTGCAAGGGTTTTACTCTGGCAGTAGCTCACTGCCACAGCAGTCATACTTCTGCCATATGCATACTTAGATTTAATCTAGAGAGAGAACACTCCCACAACAAGTCAGGAAAAGCAAGTTCATTACTCACAGATAAACTGCAAGGATTAACAGAAACCTGGACTCCATGGTGAGCCGATCCCTCCTGGTTCAGGAAAGTTGTGCAGCATGGATGGAGTCTATCTGCACGTGTCCCAATTTGTACCAAAGTAAAAGCCTCAAAATTCCACCCCTCTCAGTTTTATACCCTGCGGGCAACTTGGCTTCCTAAGTTCAAGTGTTGAGAACATCCTCTTCTCGGAGAGATGAGGGAAAAACTTAAGCTATTCTGGAAGGTTCTTCTTTATTTCAAGGAATTACATTCTTGGTACATTCTGCCCTAAATTTGGAAGAACTGGGTTGGCAAGGAGCACTCAAGGATTTATCCTGCAGCTATCTTATAAAAGACAGTTGAAAAGCAATTAAATACAAGAAGATACTAATATATAAAAATAATGTGCATAATTCAATTGAAATCTGGATAATATAAAACATTGTAACAAAGTATACATTATACACATGCATAGATAATTACAATTATGCTGTTACTGACATCTTGCTAATAGCAATTGTGAAATGCCACGGAATGTGAAATGCCATGCATCTCACTTTCAGAGATATTAAAATGTGGAAAAAATGGACATCAGAAAAGTGAGAAGGAATTCTTCTTCCTTTGTTTAGAATACAGAAAGTTGCAGCAGACCATTCCTCACAGTGAAATCAGCAGTTGTTTTCCTCCTTGCAGGCATATCTGATGATAAATTGAACAGAAAAAAGTTTCTGGGAGACAGAGAAGCCAGAATTATTTACAGGATCCAAAAGGGAGATGAATATTGAGTTGAGGGTTGTCAAATCAGCTATGTCTACGGTGATCAACATATTGGAGGTAAGCGAATGAAGAGAAGTATGCTTAACATTCAGTAACTGTTTTGCTCTGCAAATATTTAACTGATTAAGTTGAAAGTGGCAAAAAGTTTTGAGTCTAGGATGGTTGGTATAATTAACATTTTGCTATTGTAAAAGTGACATTTCTAGTTTGATTTTTAAGAAATGTTTGCACATTTATTAATTGATATATTATGTGGTTATATACTTATTCATGCAACAACCTTCTCACACATCTCTTAACATTTCCAAGTGTAACTTGCTTGACACTCTGTTCAAGATGACAACACTCACTTTCCCTTCTTTTCTTTATTTTTTAACAGTAATTAGCACAATCTAATATATTATATATTTTGAATATTTTATTATTTCTTTTCATTTTCTACAGCATTGTGCTAGGTTACATAGTGTCCGTTAAAAGTCTATGGCCTTCCTGGAACATTAGAATGTAATCTTGTTTGGGATACAACATCATTTTAGATATAATTAGCTAAGATAAATTTATACTATAGTAGGGTGGACCATTAATTCAATATGATTGTGATTGGTGTCCCTAGAAGACAAGAAAAGACAAAAAAAGAATACCATATGAAGATGGAGGCAGAGACTGGAACTATACTGACATAGGAAAGGAATGCTAAAAATTGCTGGCAACTAATGGGAGTTAGAAGAGAAGCATGGGATGTAGTTTTCCTCTGAGACTCCAAGAAGGAATGTCCCCTGCAGATACTTTTATTTCAGTTATCTGTCCTCCAGACTTCCAGGATTGAAATAAGTGAAAAGACTCTGTTTAGGAGAGTAAAACTAGGAACACTTTTACTGGCTGTGTGGACACTTCAGAACATATGACTGGAAAAAATTATTTGTGCTTGATAGCTGTGCTTTTCTACTTTTCTGTCTCACAGTTTATTACAGGATTCTTCAATCTGGGCAAAAGTTAAAATTTTTCTTTCACATTGCTTTTACAGCTAATGAATGTATTTATACTGCTAATGCCCCCAAATAAATGTCATGTCTTGAACTAACAAAATTATATTAAAATTCCTAAAGTCTTTCATAATTTTATTTTATTTTTATCAGTTCAAATTCAGTTTGAAATATAATCATTTTAAAATCTGAAATTATGGGAAAGAAATCTGAATAATGAGACATCTCTACAACAAGATATATGAATAAGAATTGAAAGTGTTGATGACATATCATAGGGAGAAGGGAAGCCTTATGCATACAGAGGAATACTATATCTTCACATACTTAAAGTGCTATCCAAAGACAGTGAGTTTAGATTTATTGGGTGGCATTCTAAAAAGCAAAACTACCATCAGTGAAATAAGAACATCTAGTTTTAATTAAACAAAGAAAGATATCCATCTTAATTCAGTGTTCAGCCCTTGGAAGTTATATGCCTCATCCTCTTCCCTCAGGATGCTTATATAAGACTTAAGTGATTATTTTCTCATAATGTAGTGTGATAAATGAGCATGGAAGATTATTGTACAAGGTAATTTTTAAGGGCCTCCAAATTTGAGATTTAGATGTATTATAAAGTATGCTTCAAAGTATATAAGAGTAGGAGGAGAATGATGATAAAAGTAATTAATTAAAAAAGAAAAAGAAATAATCAAAGAAAAATGTTCAGATGTACAAGTATTCCCAAATACAATTTTAAAAACAGGTGAAAATTACATTGAAAACTTCTTTAAATTGGGCAAATATAAGCAATAATATTTATTTCTTATATTAGGCATTCATATTTATTGATACTGAGGATTTGGAAAATGGCAACTCTCAAACATAGCTCATATCATGAATTGCAACAACTGTTCTTAAAGGAAATTTAAAGATGAGAACAAATATTTGAAAGAGTAAAGGATATGCCTCCCCCAAATATGATGTTTCTGCATATAGACTGATTTAAAGGCATTTGAAAAACAGCAAGTGCAAGATCCATTTGATCCTCCTTCTGTTTCGTAAAAGCATAGGAGATGAAATTCCCATGTAAAAGATGCCTGCTTAAACTAGAAGGGAAGTTTCATTTTCATGATTAAGGACTGAAATTTGAGGCTGAAGGCAAGACAATCTGTACAAACATGGTTGACTAATGCTTAGCAACCAAGCCACTTCTCCACCCGATTACCCTAGTTAAAGCCCCTTAGCCTTGTGAACAGTTTTGCAATTAATTACTCGTCTAATTCAGTATATAAATATTTAACTTTTGGCCACAACTTCGGGTCTCATTTTTTTTATGAAAGCACCTGCACTACACATAAAACTTGGATTAAATAAACGTGTATGTTTTTCTCCTGTTGATCTATGTCAATTTAATTCTCAGGTCCAGTCAAACAAACAAACAAACCTACCTATGCAGGTAGAAGGTAAACTATCACCTCCCCTATAGATATTTATGTCTCTTGAAAAAAAAGTGCTCTTAAACTCTAAATTCTAAATAGAATTTTATGAATTTTTATTTTTATCTCTGTAGTAAAGGATATTTGAATATTTTGAAGATAAAACACATGTTGAAAAATAGAGAATTATGTAAATTGCTGATATTATGCCCATATAGCATAATACTTATATATTCATTTAATTTATGTATATTTTCTCTGATTTTCTCCTCTTAAAAACAGTGTACATAGAAGTGATATTCACTAGTAATATTTATTTGAGTAATGGCTTATGAATAACTTTTTCTTCTTTGTAGATTTTTATGTTATTATTGTTTTTGTTTGTGATTAGTATTTATGAGGGGACATCCTTAAATATGGCATTAACAAAGGTTTTATGTAAGAATGATGTTTAAGGGAATACTTCATGGATGAGTAAAATTGACTTAAAGGAAAGAATTTTAGGTAGAAAGAAGATAGTGTAATAAGCATTAAAATGACACAAACAAAGATATGTTAGAGCAACTAACAAAATCCTACTTATAGGAAGGCTGATGAGCAAGGGACAATTTTGTAAGTAAAGTTTACAGAAATAGTGTCAGATTATGAAGGCAGTAAGGCCATGGCTAGAATTTTGAGTTTGTTCCTACGTGTAAGTGTGAGAAGCACATAATTTAATTTACATTTTAAGAAGCTCACTCAGACTTTGGAGTGGTATATGGACAGAAAGAAAAGAAACCAGTTAAAAATTGTTGTAAAAATGCAGGGTATAAATTATGTGGGCCTAGCTAGCCTAGGACAATAGGAAGACAGATGAATTTTATGAACTTAAGATATATTTCAAATCAGACCTTGAATGGAAAGTTAGAAAATGAAGAAATTAAGAATGATTCTGGATGGGTATGGTGGCTCAGGTCTGTAATCCCAGCACCTTGAGAGGCCAAGCTGGGTGGATCACCTGAGGTCAGGAGTTTAAGACCACTCTGAGCAACATGGTAAAATCCCATCTCTACTAAAAATACAAAAATTAGCTAGGCTTGGTGGAGGGTGCCTGTAATCCCAGCTACTTGGTAGGCTGAGGCAGAAGAATCACTTGAAAACAGGAGACAGAGGTTGCAGTGAGCCAAGATAGCACCACTGCACTCTAGCCTGGGAAACAGAATGAGACTTCATCTCAAAAAAAAAAAAAAAAAAAAGAATGATTTCTGAGCTTAGGTTTTGAATGAAAGGACAAATGATGGAGTACCATATGTAGTGCATTGCTGCATGAGTTCTGCAGTCATCCACACTGAGATGGGAAGCAGGCTGGAGTCTCATAGGCATGCTTGTGTGGCCATTTTTGTTTTTAACAGCTACACAGTGTTTGCTCCAGATAGATCCTAGGGTGGCCCCAATCCTCCCCATCCCCTGGTATTCATGCCCAATATAATCCTCTCCTTTTGAATGTGGGTGAGAATTGTGACTTGCTTCTAACCAATAGAATACATCAAGGAAAATGGGATTTTTGAATTTAATTAAGACTCCAAATCAGATATTTATTTAAACAAAGTGATTTATCCTTATCTATCATGGTTGGGCCCACTTGAACCAGATGAAAGCCTTTACAAGAAGGACCGGGCCCTTCTTGAAGTGAGAGGCTCTCCTCAGGGGGCTTGATAAAGTAAGTGATGATGTTGGAGAGATCTATGTGGCACAGAAGATGGGCAGATTTCAGGATCTGAGGACAGCTTCCAGCCAACAACCAGCAAAAAAAGCTGGGCTCTCAGTTACACAGGTGACACTTCATTTTTCTCTGTTTCTTTTCTTAAAAAAATATTTAAAACTCCAGGCCTCAAGTGGTCCTCCCATCTTGGCCTCACAAAGTGCTTGGATTACAGGTATGAGTAGCATAACTAGCCCAGTTATCATTTATTAAAACAGGAAACACATGGGAGGAAGGATACTGTGTGAAGAAATACTTGCATTTTGGACATCTTATATTTGAGATTTGGAATACATGCAAGTGGTATTGTTAAAAAGAAGCAGGAAGGTATGTTCAGAGTTCAGAGAAGATTTCATTAGATGACTGCAGTTAGCACAATGTTGAAAAATACCTTCACTTCCATGATTACATAATCATCTAAATGAAAGATAGCACCTCAACACCACGTATTAAGCCACAGCATTTTAAGGAACAGTATCCTATAAAGATTAAAAACAAGCAAGCAAACAAGCTACATTCAAATTAAAATAGGGTCAAGTAGGTTGTGGTAAAATATTGAATAAATAAATGTATGTAAAATATGTTTTAGAAATTATAAAGCCTTATGTAAATAATAATTTAGTAAATAGAATAAAACAGCAAATAAAATGAGAATGATTTTTAAAACTTAATTATGTCTCTCTCCATAAATAAGTTACATTTTTCTATCTTGGTCATGGAATTTCCCATGCTGCTGTCACCATTTTTTGTACCGTCAGCATCTACATAAATCGTTTATCCAAAACCCTGGTTCTTAGTTCCTTAACCTCCTCACCCTAACAATCTATTCCTATGCCAAATTATACCTTGTCAATACCAATAACTGCGTCATCATTGATACCTGGATTATAATCATCTCATTCTCTGAACCTCAGCTTTCTGCCACTGTAATCTCTTTTACAGCAGTTCCTTGACCCTGCTTGGACATCCATCAATTGAGTTTCCAATCTCCATGGCCTTGCTTCTCTCTTTAGCCTCCTTACCCATAGCAGATTCTGAAGGCCATTATGTTTGTCTTAAGAATGTTATGTATTATTGAAAGGAGACAGAAAACAAACCCAGTTAAAATGATAGAAAGTGATATAGCTATGGAGAAAAACCAAGCAACGAAGGGTGCTGAAATGTGCTGGGTGAGATAAGAGCAAGCGAAGTGCACATCTAGGTGAAGATGATTCTCATGAAGCCTTCACTAGGAGAGGCAGTGTGCTCAGTATCTTGGATGTGGTTTCTCACTTTATGTAATCTTCACAATAATCCCATTATCTATTAGTAAGTACTATCTTCTATTTGAGTTCCCATATGAGGTACATGAGGATCAGTGAATTAAATGACTTTTTCAAAGTCACAGAGTTTCCATGTACAAGAGCAGGGTGCAATGGCAATTTACCTGAATTCAAATCTCTGTGAGATCAGACTTTAATCTGTGCAGTATTTAGTGAGGAGACAGAAAAAATGGTTTATGTGGAAAGCTTTTCATTGAACACTGGAAAATATTAATTAACAATAATAGTTAACTTTTATTTTATACTGACTAAAAAGGTACTTTTCTGAGGGTTAACCTGCATTATCTGACAGACATCTGCTAATGCATAATGGGGAAGTATTACATTCTGCTGGGCATCTTCTGTTTATACCATGTTACCTTCCCTAAATTGTAATATATGCAGATCCTGAAGAGTAGCATCATGCAGTTGGATTCTTAGGCTTCTAAAACATTACTGCTCCCATTGTCAAAAAACTGTTCTGTGTTATATGGCTCCAAATCGTTAACTGTTACACAGAATGATTAACAGAAATAAATTTCAAAATACAGTGCCATAGACTGGTTGATTTTGAAAGTACCATTTTCTGAGTGCACCATGAGGGAGTATGTACAGCAGGACTCACTACTTAACTTCCAAGGAATCAAATTCAGATGAGAAGAAATTGGAACTTCTAGAGCTTGCTGGCTTTGAGCCACCTAACTTAATCAACTTCACCAGAATGGTAAATTATAATGGCTATGGGTAGTAGCGTAAACTGAAATTAGCAAATTAATAGACAAAAGTGATTTATCTCTCCTCTTTAAACAGATAAATTGACAGAAATATCATGAAAATTACTTTTAGTCTTATACTTTTGTCACAGCTTTTGGTAGTGTTAAAAAATTTCCTTGGAATGTTATTTTAATGTTTTCACTTTTGCAGCAATGCAGCAACCAGAATACTTATTGTTTGGCAATTACTGCACTAACTAATAGACAGGCACACCTGACAAAGCATCACTTCAAAGTAAACTGCATTAGACTTCTGTTCTTCTTGTGATGCTTGGTGTTTACTCTTCAACTCTCAAGGCTTTTGCTCAATATATTTTCAATGTATTTTAGTTTTCAAGCTCATATGAGATAAGAATTTTTGTGTCCTCTCTGATTTCCTTGAGTAGTGGTTTGTAGTTCTCCTTGAAGAGGTCCTTCACATCCCTTGTTAGCTGTATTTCTAGGTATTTTATTACCTTTGTAGCAAAAAGAAACTATCATCAGAGTGAACATACAACCTACAAAATGGAAGAAAATGTTTGATCTATCTACCTCACAAAGATCTAATATCCAGATACTACAAGGAACTTAAACAAATTTATAAGAAAAAAACAACCCCATTGAGAAGTGGGCAAAGGTTATGAACAGACAATTCTGCAGATATTAATGCGGCCAAAATAAATATAAAAAAGCTCAAGATCACTAATCATCAGAGAAATGCAAATCAAAACCACAATGAGATACCATCTCGCACCAGTCAGAATGGCGATTATTAAAAAGTCAAAAAACAAAGATACTGATGAGGTCGCAGAGAAAAAGGAATGCTTATACGCTGTTGGTGGGAGTGTAAATTAATTCAAACATTTTAGAAAACAGTGTGGTAATTCCTCAAAAATCTAGAACCAGAAATACCATTTGACCCAACAATCCCATTATGGAGTATATACCCAAAGGAATATAAATAATTCTATTATAAAGATACATGCACATATATGTTCACTTCAGCACTATTAACAATAGCAAAGACATGGAATCAATCCAAATGCCCATCAACAATAGACTGGACAAAGAAAATGTGGTACATATACATCATAGCATACTATGCAGCCATAAAAAGGAATGAGATCATGAACTTTGCAGGGACACAGATGGAGCTGAGAGCCGTTATCCTCAGCAAGGTAACACAGGAACAGAAAACCAAACACTACATGTTCTCACTTATCAGTGGGAGCTGAACAATAAGAACACATGGACACATACAGGGGGAACAATAGCCACTTGTGCCTGTTGGGGGCAGTGGGGTTAGGAAGGGCATCAGGAAAAATAGTTGATGGATGCTGCACTTAATACCTACATGATGGGTTGATCTGTGCAGCAAAAAAATATGACACACATTTATCTATTTAACAAATCTGCAAATCCTGCACATCTACCCCAGAACTTAAAATAAAAGTTAAAGAAAAAAATAAAATAAAATATTTTTTAAAAAATTTGTATCACATTCTGTTTGGTAGTCAGGTAGAACATCAGAGCATGTATTGTTGACAAGATTCACACAGTAATTGGATATAGTGAGATTTGAAACTGCTGTTTTATAGTAGATTTTGGTTACATTGTTTTGTAAGGGTCATGATATCTACATTTAAAAAATAATAAAAAGGTGTTTATTACGAAAAACAGAGAAGTCCCTCACTGGAGCTTGAGGATGAGTGGTTGTGGTTTTCCATTGGTCTTCTGAGATTATACCTGAAGGCAGGGCACCCTAGAAGACACTTCTAGAAATTACTAGTCATTTATGATTTTGTGCATCCCACCAATTGGTTTGACTTATCTGTCCTAATAACCCATTGCTGTTTAGTAGAATTTTGGATTATGTCTTAATAAAAATTTCCAAGGCAGGGCTTATCTGTGGTTATACAGAGATTTTTTTTAAGCAATCTTTTTTGTAAGCTACCAGCCAATCTAATAGCTGTAATCCACAGCTATTAGAGTGAATGAAGTTCAGTGGAAAACCACAACCAGTGTCCTTAAGCTCCAATGAGGGACTTGTCTGCTTTGGTAATAAACACCTCAAAAAAAAAATAAAAAATAAATAAAATATTTGTAATTATTAAAAATAATACCTATCCTATGTTGAAACTATATAAAACCTATTTTAATAATAAAAATCTCAAACCAGTAAAAGTGATAGAGATATCCCTGCTTAAAAGATTAAAAAACAAGATTAAGAAAAGTTAAGTGTTTTGGCTAACATTTAAAAATTAGTAATTGGTAGTGTTTTATTAAGTCCTGAAGCTGATTATCTACACTACAGAAACTGCCTCTCTGTTTAGATATTATGTACTCAATTATTTCTCTTGAGCATCATGCAGTTCTGAATATTTCTAATGTTTGAAGGAATGATGAATAAGAAAATGTACTTTATGTTGTAATTCATATCTAAAAGAAACTAAAATATATTAGCCTGTGTTAAAGCAAATATATGACAGACTAATAGTAATTAAGAACCTAAATAATACCAATTATTCCTGATTATATTTTATTTCTGTTGCATCTTTTGTATGAGGAATAATGAAAAATGAAGTTTATATAAGGAAGAATGAAAGATGCAATAGAAATTATAACTAACATAATACAAATAATTGGTGTAACAATTTAAACTGCCACTCAGTATATTATTTGGAACCAAAATTAGTCTTAACCATTTAAATTAATGGGTCAAAGAAAAAGTTATGTCAGAAAATTACTAAAGTACTGATTTAACTGGAGATAGCCTTACATTATACATGTTGAAATATACATTAGTGCATTATAATAATTATTATAGTGTTTATAAAAATACTAGCTAGCCACTAAGGAGAGAATTACTATACGTTCATTGAATTTTAACTGAATTTTTCTTCTGGTTAATTAAAAAGAAGCTTCAAATTTGAATAAAGTTACCTTCAACTACAGAAGGATGTCAAAATATTCTCACTGAGACCAATATTTAATATAAAATTGAAGGGCCAACCTCAATGGAATGCAGCAGGTTTTCCCAACCAATATTATATCTTCAATCTATTATGGTGCCTTATAATTCTCACTCAATAATATCTTTGTGCCTTGAAAGCCTACCACTTTAGCCTTTACTAGGACACACTTACGGCTAAAATCTAATATATAATTTTGCGTTAAGATGGCACATTTCACCCTTTATAGCCTGCTTTCCCTACAATGCCAATCTGGTGCTGCAGATTATATGCGAAATGTACACATTTAATTATTCAAAACAAAACCTCCTGTTGATTCCTCAGCTCTACTGGAAGGGAAATTCTGTTATTCATATATTACTTCAATTTAAACACAATTAAATGAAAATTATCAATGGTCTGTGTAGAGATCAATTTCTGACTATTGTTAAAAATAAGTCACAGTGATCAGTACATTATAAAATCTAAGTTAAAAATCATACATAGAATTAAAAAATTATATGTGTTTCAATTTTTGCATTGACTTGGCATAATTAGAGTTATAAAGTTAATCTGATTTGATAAAAGTATGTATAATAACCACTCATTACACTTCCAGTTCTTTCATATATTTTTCTTTAGGTGGATTTTTTTTCTTAATATTTAGTCCGTTTCTTTCCAAAAGAAATCAGATGGTGTAACATTCAATTCCAATTGATCATATTGTAAAGTATATTTAATTTAAAAATGTATATTTAATTAAAAAGGAAATTAAATAATTAAGAAAGGGGAAATCTCAATTATATTAAAATGCAGAAAATGCACAAAATGATTTAATCAAGGAAATAAAACCATGATGAAAACTGTTATATGAAATACTTGCATAGGGCAGGCACAACAGCTCACCACTGTAATACCAGCAATTTGAGAGGCAGAGGCTGGCAGAATATTTGGGGCAGAAGCTCAAGATCAGCTTGGGCAATATGGCAAAACACTGTCTGTATAAAAAATACAAACATTAGCCAGTCGTGGTGGGGCATGCCTGTGGTCCCAGCTATTGGTTACTCTGGAGGCTGAGGTAGGAAGATCGCCTGAACCCAGGAGGTCAAGGCTGTAGTAAGCTGTAATGGTGCCACTGTATTCCAGCCTGGGAGACAGAGTGCAACCCTGTCTTAAAAACAAACAAATAAACAAAAATATTTGTATAGAATCTGATCTGAATCATGTCATTAGGCATACTTTACACAGAAACAAAAGTGTTCAATATTTTAAAGGTGAATTATTCTATTTTTCATTTGCCACTCTATTAAAATATTTTGCTGCACTATAAGAATACTGTAGGAAGTTTAGATTACTTTTCAACATATACAGAAATAAAATTTAGAAAATAACATGCATATTTTAATCATCAATATTCAGAACTTTTCACCCATGTACAACATATCTGATGCCTTAATTACATAGATGCAATAAAAATGTATAGTTTTTATGTAGTTTCAATTCATATGGTAGTAAAACAATTTGTTTTCTGTGTTTCTGTCTTGAATTATGCAAAGAGGATACAATACAATTTTAAAATCTTTGGATTTTTAGAAATATTGGAAAGAAGAAATTGTTATATACTGTATCTAGACAAAAGATTCACCAGAAGTATTTTGTGCAACTTTAGCTCTGTGTAATAATAAGTGTTCTGGAGTAAAGGCAACCTTAGTGAAATAAGTTTGAAAAATTATTCTTTATAATAATTCATCCCTCCTGAGGCAAAATTAAGGCTTGCAGAAGCTTGGAGATAAATCAATTAAATACATAATTCAACAACAACAACAACAAATGTTATATTTCATCAAAAAGTGTTTTTTTTCCCTCAATGCAACTGCATTTTTTAAAACAATGCAAAATTATTGAATAAATTAACTTTTATGTTGTAGAAAATGAAAACCTGATTTTCATGTCTATAGGCAAGACTGTATCATGCTACGGTGAAAAAAGTAAAATACTACAAAATAACAATATGCAGAGCAAAGTGCTACATTAGTCTGCTGATACACATAAAGTAAATATAATTAAGAATAAATGGTATCATTTAGCTTCTTAATTATTAGTGTATCATATTTTAAGGTATATTTGCTTTAACAGGCTAAATATGTTTTAGTTTGTTTTAGATATTAATTACATCATAAAGTACTTTTTCTTAGTCATCATTCTTTAAAACTTCAGAAATATTCAGAACTGCAGGGTGCTCAAGAGAAATAATTGAGTACATAATATCTAAACAAAGAGTCAGTTTCTGTAGTGTAGATAATGAGCTTCAGGACTTTATAAAACACTACCAATTACTGGTTTTTGAATGTTAGACACACCACACCACTTAACTTTTCTTAATCTCTCTTTATCTTTTAAATAGGGATATTTCTATCATTTTTACTGTTTCGGGATTTGAGTTATTAAAATAAGTTTTATATAGTTTCAACATAGGGTAGGTATTATGTTTAATAACCACAAATATTTTGTTTTTCCTTTCTTCTTTTTTTGAGACAGAGTCTCACTTTGCCACCTAGGCTAGAGTGCAGTGGCCCAGTCATGGCTTGCTGCAGCTTCAATCTGCTAGGCCCAGGCGATTCTCCTCCCTCAGCCTTCAAGGAGCTGGGACCACAGGCCACAGATATTTTCTCATGCATTTGAACCTTTTATAACAGATTTTTCATAACACTAATTTTACTTACTTTCTATAATCACAAATCAAATCCTTCATTAGACTAGACAGTAAATTAACTTGAAATATACAAGGAAAATAATTATGAGGTCAATATCAGTAAACTAATGTTTTATAATAATATTCACACTTAGATCTGTGCTCTCTAAATGATTCTATATTCATCCTTTAAGGATAAAAAATATGCTATCATTCTTTTCCTTGCTATCAAAATATCTGATTCCTATCTTGCCCTGAGAAGAAAAAGTAAGGAGAAGCTAGCGGGTGTGCAATCCACAGAGAGGCAAATGCTATTCTTCCCAGGCTGCAAGAGTCTGGTGTTCATTTTTGCAAAAGATAGGCTCTATGTTTCAGTGTGTAAGAACCAGTTTCAATGGTGTAGGGCATTCAAGAAATTAGTAAAGGTTTCTTGCAGTGTCCTGAGGGATTGCAACAGCTGCTTGCTCACTTCCAGATTGCAGCAATTGCTACATTGTCATGAACTTGAAGCCTAGTGAGAGAACTCTACTTCAAACCTAAATCTTGCAACAATTATAATCTGTTTGAAAAGCTGTTGTAGTTTTTGTTTCCAGCATTAAAACTTGTATCAGCGTCTTCAGAATGCAAGTCTAGCCTGTTTAAGTCATCTATAAAATATGTATTGCTTTGCCAGCTACCTAGTTTATTATGAGTGAAAATGGCTGTAGTATTTCTGGCTTTTCACTGTTCAGTGGAACAAGCCCTTCTTTTTAACCTAACACCTACACAGTTAAGCTTTACATATCTTTAATGTTACTTATAATTGAATATAGAATAATTTGCCACTTTCACTGTTTTACACATACATTCATACTGTGTGGATGATTTCCATAAACAGCAAGAATTTCATAAACATGAGACTTAAGGAAAGCAAATATATTGTATATGTCAGTGATTTAATCTTTTAATAAAGAAATTCATTTTAAAAGTAATAAACAATGTTATAATATTTTTGCTCAAAATGGATGCAAACCCTCAGATTCATACTGCAACAAAGTGTTTAGGAAATAAAAATCTACAACATGAAAAGGTCTATTAAATTTGTTTTAATAAGAGTAGTCAGAAGACAAATGATCATATAGCACTTTCAACTAAACATAGATATATTGCAGTACATTTAAATTTGCTGAAGAAAAATTACTTGTAGAAAGGAGATTCTGAGTCAAATGACAAGGGGAAGAAAGCTGTAAGCATATAGCACCACTTATGTTATTAATCTGAATGACAGGGAAGAAGAAAAAAGGATAACAATAGATGCTGACATTGCATAGTGTGAGCCATGAATTAATTTGCTCTGACAATGACACCTTTCAAAGGACAGTTACTGGCCACAAACCATAATTCTTTTCTCAGAATATAAAATGCAAATATACTAGATCATTTCTTATTATATTAAAATTACAAGATTATGTAGGGAATATTTATTTCTCTTTTATGTTTGGTAGTATATGTGACACTGTTGATAACTAGAAATTCTAATTTTTTATTTTCTTACTGTATCAGATTTGAAACATTTACACTGACCTCTATAAAAGTGATCTCATTCTAAAAATGACTTGCCTATAAAACAATGGCTGAAGCAAATTTGTATTGTTTTAAACATCTGCATTTAAGAAATTATCCCACAGTGAAGGATATTTCTATATTTTTAAAACAGAATATGTTTAATACAGTGAATTTAGAGACATGTGTCCCCACCAAAATAAAAAGGCCATCATGAATAGTGAAGACAGAAATTGACTGTATGTCTTATTCCTTTATAAATTTACCCTAGGATGTTTAGATTGGCTCAGATCACCTTTTGTGTCTCTCATATCTGGCAAAAAAGTGGGGCAAATATTTAATCTCACTTGTTTCATCAGTACAAATTCAGATGGGGGAAATTTCCTTGCCTGATTATATGCATATTTGCAGCAGCTTTCACAGTTACTGTCCATACACTAATGAAGAAAGGCCTCCTTCATTTGTCTACTGCTCTGCCCAAAAGTAATATTCTCCTAACCAAAACATTTTCCCTATCCAAAAATATCACTAGCATCATCAGCAGGGTGACATGAAATAGATCAGGCATCAAAGAAAGCAGGGATTAAATCAACCTCAGAACACCACCACCTAATGAAATGCAGTATTGATTTAAAGTTAAATTCAGCACCCACAATGACCTTAATCTTATTGAGTTTCAACTTGTTTTGTCCTGGAGAGAAAGAAAAGAATAACAGAAAAAGTCGCTGTATAGGTACTTGCAACAAGCTGGAAAACAGTGTCTCAGAAACATCTGTCTTGGAGTCCCACCTGAGACTATGTGATTTTTTTTTTTTTGGTAAAATATTCTAAAAAGAGTATGGACATATGATACAGTTTGGCTGTTTCCCCACCCAAATCTCATCTTGAACTGTAGTTCCCATAGTCCCCACATATTGTAGGAGGGACCCAGTGGGAGATAATTAAATCATGGAGGCCATTACCCTCTTGCTGTTCTTCTGATAGTGAGTTCTCATGAGATCTGATGGTTTTATAAGGGGCTTTTCTCCCTTTGTTCAGCACTTTTACTTCTTGTAGCCATGTGAAGAAGGGCATATTTGCTTTCCCTTCTGTCATGATTGGATATTCTTGAGGCTTCTGCAGCCCTGCAGAATTGTGAGTCAATTAAACTTCTTTCCTTTGTAAATTACCCAGTCTCCAGTATTACTTCATAGAAATGTGAAAACAAACTAATACAGTAAATTTGTACTGGAAAGTGGGGCACTGTTGTAAAGATACTAGAAAATGTAGAGGTAATTTTGGAACTGGGCAACAAGCAGAGGTTGGAACAGTCTGGAGGGCTCATAAGAAGATAGAAAGTTGTGGGAAAGTTTGGAACTGCCTAGAGACTGTTGAGTGGATTTAACCAAAACACTGACAGTGATAGGGACAATGAAGTTCAGGCTGAAGTGGTCTCTGATAGAGATGATGAACTTGTTGAGAACTGAAATAAGGTGATTCTTGCTATGCTTTAGCAAAGAGACTAGCGAAATTTTGCCCTTAACTTAAATATCTGTGGAACTTTGCAGGCTATCTGGTAGAAGAAATTTCTAAGCAACAAAGTGTTCAAGAGGTGGCATGGGAGGTCTTAAAAACATTCAATTTTACATTTTCACAAAGATATGATTTGCAATTGGAACTTATGTTTAAAAGGGAAACAGAGCTTGAAAGTCCAGAAAATCTGCTGCCTAATGATGCAATAGAAAAGAAAAAGTCATTTTTTGAAGAATAATTCACACTGGCTGCAGAAATTTGCATAAGTAATGAGGAGTTAAATGTTAATGGCCAAGACAATGAGGAAAATATTTTCAGGACATGTCAGAGATCTTCATGGCTGCCCCTCCCATCACAGGGCAAGATGCACAGATGGGAAAAAGCGGTTTCCTGGACAGCGTCCAGGGCCTTGCTGCTTTTTGCAGTCTCAGGACTTGATGCTCTGCTTCTCAGCCATGGCTAAAGGGGGCCAACACAGAATTCAGGCTGTTGCTTCAGGAGGGACAAACCCCAAGCCTTGTTGGCTTACACATGGTATTTGTCCTACAGATACACAGAATTCAAAAACTGAGGTTTAGGAAGCTCCACTTAGATTTCACAGGTTGTAGGGAAATAAGATGTCCCAGCAGAAGTATGCTACAGGGACAGAGCCCTCATGGAGATATCTGCTAGGGCAGTGCAAAAGCGAAATGTATGGTTACAGCCCCAATACAAGGTCTCCACTGGAGCACTACCTAGTGAAGCTATGAGAAGAGGGCCGTCATACTCCAGATCCCAGAAAAGTAGACGCACCAGAAGCTTACACTGTGTGCCTGGAAAAGCTGCAATACTCAACACCAACCTTTGAAAGCAGCAGGAGGTGGGCTGTACCCTGCAAAGCCCCAGGGATGGAGCTTCCCAAGGCCATGGCAGCACACTTCTTGCTCCCATGCTGAACAAAAGGTGATCAGTATGATGTGGATGTGAGATATGGAGTGAAAGGAGACCATGTTGAGTTTTAAGGTGTAATGACTTCCCTATTGGATTTTGAACTTGCATGGAACCTATAACCCTTAGATATCAAGGTGTACTTAAGCATTATAATCATATAAAGCAAAATTAGTGTAACAATTTTTCTTTTTTTTTTTGAGACAGAGTCTTGCTCTGTTTCCCAGGCTGGAGCACAGTGGTGCTAGCTCAGCTCATTGCAACCTCCACCTCCTAGGTTCAAGCAATTCTCCTCCCTCAACCTCCTGAGTAGCTGGGACTGCAAGCACGTGCCACCACACCAGGCTAATTTTTGTATTTTTAGTAGAGACAGGGTTTCACAATGTTGGCTAGGCTAGTCTTGAACTCCTGACCTCGTGATCCACTGGCCCCAATCTCTCAACGTGCTGGGATTACAGGCATGAACCAGCACGCCAGGCCCCCAGATTCTATTTTTTAATATATCACAATGCTAGTATTACATCCGGTCAGTACTTTACGGCATTTGAAAGCGTGAAGATGTTCATTACAGCATTGCTTATAATAATGAAATATCTGAAAGCAAACTAAGTGTCCATCAATAGGACACTCTTTATATTAAGAATGCAATATTAATGGAAAGGAACATTTATTGGTATTAACATAAATAAGTAATAAGATCAATCTAAAGGTTATGATGTGCTTGGAGTTCCAAGGTATTATCTTTTACATTCAAAAGAGGAATGAGGTAGTAATAACACACACTTCCAATAATGTCATTACCACATTTATTTTCTTTTATTCAGTTTTATTGAGGTATAATTGGCAAATAAAAATTGTATTATACAATCCAAGTGTTACACAACACGATGTTTTGATATATGTATCCACTGTGCAATGATTACTGCAATTAAGGTAATTAATGTAACCATTGCCTCAACAGTTATCTGTGTGTGTGTCAGTTTGTGTAGTAAGATCTATTCTTTAGCAAGAGAGTAATTTTCGTAATGTAAATGAAAATTATTCTGTTCTCCTTTTTCAACAAAAGTGAGACTTTTGTATTGCATTTGTAGATATCAAAATATATTTATTCTTTCTATATTAGTTAAAAATTTGATTATGAAAGAGTTATGTCTTCATTCCAAGGCACACATATCAAGTTATAAAATTTGATTATAAAAAAAGTTAGATATTTTTTCAAGGCCCCCATTAATAAAATGTCTTTAAGCATTCAATTAATCAATTAGTCAATTACAATCAATTAATCTCTTAGTATATTTCTTTGTGTCACATTTCAACAGAATGATACAAATACATACACACAATTTTTTTTTTTTGGCTTTGTTGTGTTTTGTTTTGTTCTTGTCATTATTACTCCTTGGTTGCCATATCATGAGCTACAGTCACCACACTGAATATTAGGTCTTCAGAATTTATTCATCTTGTAACTGTTAAGTTGGTACATTTGACCTACATCTTCCAATTTTCTCTATGCCTCTACTCCTGATTATCACTCTTCTATTTTTTGTTTCTGCGAGTTTGGCTTTTTTAGATTTCACATGTAAGTAAGATCAGGCAGGATTTTTCTTACTATGTATGACTTATTTCACAGAGCAGAATGTCCTCCAGGATCATCCATGTTATTACCACAAATGGCAGGATTTTCTTCTTTTTAAGTCTGAATACTATCCATTGTGTGTGTGTCTGTTTGTGTATTAAATTTTCTTTAACCACATATCCATCAATGAACACAGAAATAAAAGAAACAATTCCTTAGTTAAAATAGTGGGTGTGCTGTAATATCTAAATATATAACTTACAGAAAAAAAAGACAGGGTATTTATTTTATTTTTACAATCCATTTTTAGACATATTTGATTCTAGTGAAATGAGAAAAGTGGCATTTAGGCAAAATCTAGATATACTTTTCATTCTCACTGCACTGAGGATATCGATTAATCTTTTGGTATATTTCTATCACATTTCAACACAATCATACAAATACATACACACAAAGTGTTTGTTGTTGTTGTTGTTGTTGCTTTGTTGTATTTTGTTTTGTTCTTGTCATTGTTACTCCTTGGTTATTATATCCCTAAATCTGCAATATTCTAAGTAATGATAAAACCTTCCATTAATTAATAGACTTGGATATTTAGCTCTTGTTTCCTATGGTTTGACCCTATGTCAGTAAGACATTATTTATTTAAGTAAAACATATGTCTACATTTTAAATTAGAGATACATTTCATTAAATGGGGATTTTACTTCTCTAAAATGATGATGTCAGAAGACACTTGTTCTTGATTTAAATTGATCCTTATTTAAATAGGATAAACTCCTTTGTCATTTAGTGAGAGCTATCAGAATTTAAGATCATAGCCAGTCTCAAAATGATCACTTTCAAAATGACTGCCTAGTTATCAATATTCTTCTGCATTTTAAATTTGGAGAGAACCACATTATTTTGAGTAATAGCATAATCAATTTGAAATAGAAGATATGGATAATTTAATCATTGTATCCAAAATAAACTAAAGGACAAAGGGTGATAAGAGACAAAATGCTTTTGCAGAATTACTGTAATACTTGTTTAATATATGGTCCATGATGGTTAAATCTATGAATACATGAAGCATGAAGGAAAAGAATTATCAGGGTAAGCAATTTGCCAATTTGCATCATAAAACTATAAAAATGAAGGTTCTAATTTCCCAGTAATTTCTAAAATGTGTGAGGCCCAATAAGTCTTTTTAATTAAATTTGTCAAAATTCAATAAAGCTGGAAATTTAATGTCTACTGTGTGTCTTTAATGCAATGTTGAACCTAAATTACTATAAATAATGAAGCAGAGTGAACAAATCTTACATTATTTCATTATTTTACAGCATTCTTTTTTTGCAGTAACATTACATAACCTCAGACATTACAGATAATGGTTGCAGAGTATATGCTAGAAAATATTGACATGGCTTAAAGAGTTTGCTTCAAATTTTACTATAGAAAAAAATCATCTAGAAACCATCTTAATGGTAGTTTGTATTAGTTTTAAAAACTTTGAATATAATAGTGGTTATTATTTACTTGTTGTCATAAAGTTAAATACCAGGTTTCAGTTATGATTATCAGCTAAAATAGAGTTAAATGAATGTATGTGTGTACATCTACTTGGGTGTTTATACATGTAGATGTTAGTTAATTTGACTTTCTAGATTTTCTTTTTTTGTTTGTTTTGTTTCAGAGATGGAGTCTCACTCTGTCTCGTAGGCTGGAGTATAGTGGCACAACCTGAGTTCACTGCAATCCTCACCTACAGGGTTCAACTGATTCTCCTGTCTCAGCCTTCTGAGTAGCTAGGATTATAGGCACCTGCCACCACACCCAGCTAATTTTTGTAGTTTTAGTAGAGATAGAGTTTTGCCATGTTGGCCAGGTTGGTCTTGAACTCCTGACCTCAGGTGATCTGCCCACCTCTGCCTCCCAGAGTGCTGGGAATACAAGAGTAAGCCACTGTAACTGGGCAACTTGCCAGATTTTCATATTTGCTCTGTCTAAACAATTATGATGTTAATATTTCTTTCCCTTTTTAAATACCCAAGAAAACATAACAGCTTATTATTTTTGTTTGTTTTTAAAATAGTTTACAGTAACATTTGGGATAGAAGTGGAAGTTACAAACATGTGATTTGATCAAACGTGATCCATAGTACCCGAAAGAAGAGTAAGTGTTCCCTCATTTCTTTTTTTTAATTTAAGAAATCTTGAAAAATTTAGTCCCACCAGTATTTGAACTACATATCTAGAAGTATCCAGTCATTGAAAAAAAAAAACTAATACTCACTTTAAATATATAATCATATATACGAAGCCTATTCTGAAACATGTTTGCTATTTTCTTTTCCTGGAAGTAATTTTATGTCCCTTTCATTGCTGTGACTCTCAGGACAGTAACAGGCAGCAGTAATGGAAAATTTATTTCATAGCATTCTCTATTTTAATAGAGTGGTGTAGGAATTCAGACTTCACTAATTTCTGACCTCTTATAAGTTGGATAGTTTTGAAGTTAATTATTTACAACTGATTTGCTCATATTGTTAATAAAGATCAAAATTCATGTTTATTTGAAGTTGTTTTTAGCCACATTTAAACACATCAAAAATCCGGTAATACCTAAATTGTTCACAGAATGCTGGAGCTCACAGTTATAAATGATACAAAATGGTCTATGCTAACCTATCTTTTTAGTGAATAACTTTCAGTCCAGAGAGAATATAAATACAAAACTTACCAAAGCCAAAACCAGAAATTGAACCCTGCCATATTAAATGTGACCATTGTTTATGGATTAAATACAGTGAGTGTGTCACAGACTTTTTAACAATATATTTGAGTAAAATTTGGCTATATGTACTTAAAGAAAAACTTTATTAAAATGTTTAACATATGCAACTCACTACGACTCATATGCCTGCAGCTGTGTAAGTCATCTAACCTCATATTTACTTATTTATATTTTACATTTGTACAACTTAAAAAAATTAGGAAAATGCACTACTTGAAATCTATTTTCAATTAGTATATTTCTCTCTTTTATGAAAAAATATATAAATTATATTTTAAGTGTTGAGAATTCATCTTAGAAATAAAATTTATATCTCATATACATTGTATTCCATGTATAGAGTGCCAATAGTGAATGCAATTGATGAATCCTCCAGTAATGTGCCATTTTGCCCAATGTATGTACTAAATGACTTATTTTGCTTAAACAAAATATTAATTTTTAAATTAAATTTCGTTAAATTATTAAAAAGGCATGGATATGTAAAATATATGCTCTGTAATTTTTAAATTTTGAACATATTCATTGTGTTATTTTAGTGAAATATCTATAAACTTAAATAATTCTAAATAACATAATTGCTTCTATAGTAAAGTCATTATTTAAAATGATACCTCAAATATTAGTTACTAATATTTTCCAAATTTTCTTATTGCATTATTAATATCGAGGTTAATTTTCCAAATGTTTTGTTTGTCCTACATTTTTTTCAATGAAAAAAATATATTCTCCATAGAAAGATAGTTTACATGTGCTATAGAGATTATTATGTAAAGCCTGAAGACACTGTGTTACTATTCTTTTATTTAAAATTATTATACTTTAAGTTCTGGGGTACATGTGCAGATCATGCAGGTTTGTTACATAGGTATACACGTGCCACGGTGGTTTGCTGCATCCATGCCCCAGTCATCTACCTTAGGTATTTCTCCTAATGCTATCCCTCCCCTATCCCCCTACTCCCTGCTATCCTTCCCCTAGTCCACCACCCCATGCTATTGCTCCCCTAGCCCCCCTACCCACTGACAGGCCCTGGTGTGTGATGTTCCCCTTCCTGTGTCCATCTATTCTCATTGTTCAACACCCACTTATGAGTGAGAACATGCACTGTTAGGTTTTCTGTTAGTTTGCTCCTGCTACAGAGATTATTATGTAACACAGTGCCTGAAGACACTGTGTTGCTATTCTTTAAAAATCATATATTTTACAGTCTACAAATTATATGACTTAACAAGTTACAAACCCTAATTTAGTTTCACTTTTAATTTTATAAAAGACATAATTATATATTATTAGTAAAAGATTAATTTAGTTCACTGTTGATCTCTTTTTTTTATTTCAAGAACCATATAGTGAAATATGTAATATCTAGAATGCTTTCTTGAAAATTTTTCTTACAATGGTCTTTATCTTTACCCTTCCTCAATTTCTCACTCCCATTGTCACTACCTTGTCACTACCAATACTTCATCCCCTCCATAGTTTTAAATTATATACTTCTTAATCTTCATTTACCATCTCCTCCTTTTAATACCTCAATTTCATCAGTCTTTCCACTTCCATTAAGTTCTTCAATCCATTCTATCCTATTATTTTCCCTCTTTATTAACCCATGATGAGTTTTCATACTTTAAATTCCATGGTAAATCATTATAATCATTTTATTACATATACATTAATCTGTTTGCTTCATTTTAGTTCTTCATACATGTGTGGTAAAATCACTATCATTTTAAAATCCATTTGTTCCCTAATCCATGCCTGCAACAGTGCCTCTGAATTTGACTGAAGACATACTTGAAATGTAGGATCATATTACCTTAAATAACCCCTAACGGCTCTTGAGCAGTGATATTGATATCCCCTAACACAGTCTCTCCAGCTTGCATAAATAACTATCTCATTTTCTCTTTCACCTGAGATTGTTATCCAAAAAAAGAAACAATAAAAAGCAGAGCTTATTTGCCTGGTGAGTAACAACTCTCCACAAGGACTCAGGTTTTGTTCAACAGGAGTTTCATTACTTGGTGCCAGTAAGGAGGACATAAGAAGTGTTCTCCAAAGCAGTGTCCTTCCAAGGGAAACTGACAGGAGGGTTTTATGGGCAATGGAAAAATGGAGAGGGGACAGGGTACATCATCACTAGTAGAGGAGGGGTTCCAGTTGCGCAGATGCCACAAGTTATTATGCCAGCACATAGGTCACATGTTATGGTAATGAAGGTATAGCTCCTCTGGGGTGGAGACTTTAGCAAGAAAATTTGCTTGGGTTCATCTATTAGTTGCTGGGGTCTTTCAGGAGCTGGTTCCAACCAGCAAGGTGACTACATTCCACACAGGCTGCAGGGTAGGTGGCTGTAAAAAAAACCTGATTGCAAAAATTGATTAAATTCTATCTTCCCTGAAGACCCTCCCTGTCTGTTTACAAGACTTCCAAACCTCTTTCCTATTCCTCACCTTCAAATAGCAGCTGTAGTTCTTTGAACACTGAGAAAACTGATGAAATTAAGTAGAGATCTCATCCCTCCTTCACATCCCACATTATTTACTAAATTGAAGTGATCCTGTGGGGCCCACTGCCCTTGGCCCCTACAGATTTGCTGAAAAAATCACTGACATTGTTACAGTAGATAGCTAGTCAGGCATGAGCAGGGCAGGAGTGGGCTTCCCAAGACCCCACCAGGAAAGTCAGGTGAACGTCAGGTGATGGTCAGATGGTTGTTAGCTGTCTCTCTCTCCAAACTAATAATTGGTTGTAGCCAGCACCTAGGAAAAGCAGTTTCCCTATAGGTAGGAAACACTTGAAACTGTCGATCAGCGGCTTCCTGATAAGATCTCAGGAGTTGGGCAAGTGAGCTTGAGCATGGGCATTAAGAGGAAAAATGGCAGAGTTTAACTGGTAAATGACCTTCCATGGGCATTCTACCCAAAAATAGACTGAAGACACTGAAGGCAGGCCAGCATATAAAACTCTTAAGTCCAAGATCAAACAGGGCATGAGACGTCCAAGGTGTTGGCTTGGTCCTCTTCCAAGTACTTTACTTCCTTTTCATTTCTGCTCTAAAGCTTTTAAATACATTTATACTCCTGCTCTAAAACTTGCCTGGATCTCTTTTTCTGCCTTATGGTCCTGAGTGGAATTCTTTCTTCTGAGGAGGCAAGAATTGAAGTTGCTATAGACCCACATGGACTTGCCACTGGTAACACATCTTGGTGCTGGGTAATTCGAATAACTTCCACTGGTAGCAAGGTGAGGAAGACTGAATAATAGGAGAACACACATACACATGTATTTAACATATATACATGGGAGACTTCAGAATAAAGACCCAACCCCTTAATGAAGTACAGAAGGTTGCATACCATCTGAAGGTTATGAAGAGAATGCAAGTTCAGTGCATGGCCAGAAATAGGTTATGTTGGTAAATAGGGTTTTAGAGAAAAGACAATTTGTGGGAGAGTGGAAGAAAGAGACTTGGCTAATAAAAGGGGAAACTTCATAGGTAGTAGCATGCAGGGAATAGATGATAAATGTTTCCTTTCAGACTGTTAAAGTGTCAGACTCAGTTAATCTCTTCTGGACCAGGAAAGGACTAGAAAGGGAAGGTCTGGCCACAGGAATGAAGATTCTCTACAGATGCAAATTTCTCCAACAAAAGATGACTTTGCAGGGCCATTTCAGTCTGCTTGCACCATGGCTGCCATATCAAAATATGTCGAAGAAATCATTTGGTTTAGAATATTTTAATTTCCTTCACTCCAAAATAATTTTTTCTTGTCTTCATCATTCATCTCCTCTCAATATAGGTTTATTTCACCCAATCTTCTTGTTCCATCTTAAAGGAGAGTAGGGTGTTCTTTTGACCCCCAACTCCATTTTCTAGCTTATACATCCTTTCTCTGCAGCTTTACTTGCAATTTCATGTTTTAACTCTTCCCATCTTCATTAACCCACTTTAACAAAACTGTCTTGCCACCACCCCACCAAAAGTCATCAATTATCTCTAAATTGGTAAATTAAGTGTTGTTATTGTTTACCTAATCTTACTTGCCTAGTAAGAAATATTTATTATAATTGAACAAAATCTTTTATATATAAAAATTCTCACATTGCATTACAGAACAGAGACTGGCCAAATTTTGCTTGTCACTTCTGTCAAAAGAAAAATTGAATTGCGCAAAGTAAAACAGGCAAGGATGACTGTGTCCAAGGCTATTGGAAGAGAAAAGAATCCATAGTTAAGTCTCAGTGCAACTCCACTGAACAAAAGGGTCTTGGGTTATGAGTTGAGTGAGGGCAGAGGTCATGGAGAACCTATGTTTGTTAAAAGGGCCTCACAAAAGGAAAAGGAAACTTTCTCAAATCTTCAGGGAAAAGAAATAGTTTACAACTTGGAGTAAGGTGCCCACTTAAGTTAGGTTCTTATCCTCGCACAGTGACTGGGAGACAAGGGTACCATCTTCCTTGAGAGTGCTTTGGCCTTTTGAAATAATGCCTCCCATGTCCCTGAGAAAAACATTTTCTGGGTTGTAAAACTGGCAAGAAGCTTTTAATAAATGTTAATGTGTTAAGTTGGCAGAGAAAGAAATTACAGTTACAAGTTTTTTAAAGCAAATTTTCTGTGAAAAGAGAAATTAGAGCCTGGAGTTGGGAAGAAGCATTTCTTGGGTTTAGACTACGGAAGGCAAAACTGAAGGTCTTCTTGGTGACTCCTGGCTACTATTTTCTCTTCAGCAGCGGCATCATGTGTAAATGTTGAGGTGTGCCAGGTATCCCTTGGCTTGTGGCAACATAACTATAATCTCTGCTTCTGTCTTCCTTCTGTATCTGTCTTCACAGGGCATTTTCTCTCTCTTTTATTTATTGTAATTTCCTCCATGCTTTTATCCAGTATCATGCATTTAAACTCATTTGCCTGGAGAGTAACAAACAACTCTTCACAAGGGTGCAAGTTTTGATCAGTAGGAATTTTATTACTTGGTACAAGCAGTAACTTCTAAATTCTAACAGTTCTGAAATGCATATCTTTAACTGGGATATTTGAGTCATCAGCTCTAATTTTGCGGTCTCAAAATATCTGGATTAATGTCTATGAAAGGATGTGCCTCAGCATTAGTAAAGCTAAGATATTCTTGAATAAATTTTTTGTTCCTTTTTCTTTTTAAAAAAGGTAAATATTACCTAACATGTAATGTTCTTTAATCTCCAAACCCATTAAAATTTTATTGTATATTTGAAGAAAAGATTGTCATTGAATGGTCTTTTTTTTCTAACTACCATAAAAAACTTTTGTATAATAATTATTATATTTATTCAATATCAATAATGGATAGCAAGCTCCTCTGGCAGCTTTGAATATAAAAGCAATGAAATTCTTAATTACCTGAAGTTTCTTTCTTTAAATAAAATTTCTATTAAAAATACTCTATAAATTTCAAATTCTTGTATTTGGCTCTAATAAATGTTTTTGTGTTTAATTATACTCTCGATACATTACCTTATGATATTTGTTGATTTATATAAAAGTATACCTGGCTGAGGCATCTGAATACTAATTAGATTATTATATTAAAAGGGTTCCTCGTGCCATGGAAAGAAAGAGATCCAAATGGGAGTTTCATAGTAATCTGCATGCTTGCAATTACTATGCAGTATAGGTTTCCTACAATGCAATGAGATCTGAAGAATGTCCATAACCAGCTTATTTACTAATAAAAGATACAATACTGCATTTAGAAATAATTGATTCATTCATCAGTGGAATGGGGAGGCCATTTTACAAAATGTCTATGATATCATCGCTTGAAACTTAAAACTCTTTATTTACTTTTTAATTTAATTTAATTTAACTTAATTATTTAGGTTTCGATTTTTGAACATTCTCAGTGCCCAGTATTGTGCTAGGTGTGGGTGATTCAAAGGCAATTGAGGTAAAATTTCAAAATCAAATAGTCTATTTTTACTTGAAGCTATTTGACTTCAAATATAATTCATTTTAGTAGTTTTAAGAGAACTGACATGCAAATATATATGTGTCTTTACATGCATATGTTGGTGAGGGTGGGTGTATAGTTTATCTATTTATTATATGTCTATCTATATCAATCTTATCTCTATAAAGTCCATTTCCTCTGTTCTGGATAGGATTTGGGCAGGTATCAATAAACAAAAAGGAAGCCAGTTAGCAACACAAAACATTTTAACTTTCACAGGGGGCATAATAGTTTGGTAGTCTCTTGAAATTCCCTGGGTGTTAAGACATCTGTTAGGGCTGAATGCCAGTGGTTTGTGAAGCTCTCAAAACCAATAGGGAATACAAATCAAAACTGCTCAAAGGATGTTTTTCTTTCTGCCATTTACCAGGAGTTTTATAGAATATTCAGTGGCTATTTAATCTGATATGAAATGGGAAATTAGCAGTTGCTTTCTAACCCACATCTGGTGATAAGTGAGGCCACAATGTAGTCCAGATGCCATTTATTGCTACATATTTTCTAGTTCTCATTTTGCCTGACATCTCTAACTACTTCAATATGGTACAGCATATACAGAGAGAGAGAGAGGGAGAGACAGAGAGAAAGAGAGAGAGAGAGAGAGAGAGAGAGAGAGAATTGCAGCCTTGATGAATGAAGTGAATAAGAACAATCTATTTTCAGTGAAATAAATAAACATTTCCCATGAAATACGTTTCCTCCCTCCCTCCAATCTGCTCCTTTTTTGGCTAACTATGCTTAGTTGTTTCTTTACAAAATTAATTGGTATTTCAGCCTTCATTTTTGATATTCAGTGAAGAATCTATTGAAATTAACTTATTCTAAAGTTAGGATGACCAATAGTAACTTCAGCAATTTAGCTGAATATTAGCAAATTCTTAAAACAGCAATTTTCTTGTCTTTTAAAATTTTATTGTTAACTTCTTCAGCAGTTCAGTTCCAATTCCTATTTGCCTTTTGAGTGCAAGCATACATTTTGCTAAAGGCTTTTTCGATTTCTTTTTAGATAATGGCTTATCCCAACTCTGTAGAGTATATTATCTTCTAATATTCAACTCACATTTCTTGCTTCTCATTTTGTAAAGCATGCCCTTCAGTATATATAGTTTATTTTCTGTTTCTTTAAAGTACTTACAAAATTAATGTTCTGTTTAATGTGATTTTTTTTTTCACAAAACACCCTGAACATATTCTCATTTACTTTAGTCCCTTCTATAGAATACTTGCTATATTATATTTGAGCAGGAAACATTTTTGGAATAATTATCTTCCTCATTACATCTGCCCACATTTATCATTAATCAAAAACAAAATTATAGAAGTTGAAAATATTTTGGGTTCTGCAATACTAGGACTTAGTGCATTCTTCCACTTTTCTATTTAACATAGTGAGTTCATGAAAATTATATTACAGGTCATTTTGTATCTATATGGCTGGTTTATACACATTTATTTTCCTACATACCCTTTTAATTTGTAAGATGACATGTTGGGAGGATCGACATAGTCATTGGTAATCCAACCACTCAAGGAAACATATTATCAAAACCTTACTGAAACACACAGATTCAAAATCAATTTGTATTATTAAAAAATAAACACAAGGGAATTCACTTCGTTAAACTATAAAATGTTGAGGATATTGTGAAAAATTTATTTGAAAAAAAAAAAAAAACTCTTTAAAAGTACCAGGTTTCTACCTAAAACCTATTTTTAATGATTTCCTACAAAAATTTCATTGTTGTTTTTGCCAGGCCACAGCTCTGACTCAGTAGGGATTCTACTGTTATTTTTCTGCATTTCTGACCTTTGCATACTGAGTAACATTGGCACTTCCAAAGCAGTCTCAAAGTTGAAATGGTCTCTCAGAACTTCCATTTCCACTTTGATGTATAGAAAGCTGCAATAAATGTTGTTCTCACACTAATAAACCTTACAGATAATTTCATATTTCATGATAAAAGACTGTACGCTTATCCAATATGCTCAAGAATAAGGCAAAAACATTTTATTCTTTAATGGAAGGCATACAGATTTAACAGAAAAAAAATTCGCAGATGGCATGATTGCTTGTAGAATTTCCCTAAATCCCTAATAGAATTAATAAGTGAATTTAGCATAGTTCAAGAATATGACTTAATATTAAAAGTTAAATTGTATATATTTTTAAATATAAATATTATATATATATATAATACATATATGTATGTATATTTGACACAGTCTTACTCTGTTGCCCAGGCTGGAGTACAGTGATGCAATCTCAGCTCACTGAACTTCTGCCTCCCAAGTTCAAGCCATTCTCCTGCCTCAGCCTCCCAAGTAGCTAGGATTACAGATGCCAGCCAACACACCAGGCTAATTTTTGTATTTTAAGTAGAGATGGGGTTTCACAATGTTGGCCAGGCTGTTGCCAACAACAGAAATATAAATATAAATATTGTATTATATTTATATAATATAATATATATATTTAGACTGTCTCTGTATATATATATATATATATATATATATATATATATATATATAGTGTGTACAAGAGCTCATAGCAGTACATATAATAATGAAAGTATAAAACTATTGGAAAAAGTAGAAGAAAACCTATGTGATGTGTGATTATATAAAAAGAACTCAGTACCCAAAAAACAATGTAGGGAAGGCTTAGAACACCAGCTAATGACTGATAGTATTAGTACTATTTTTTTCCAGAGTAAAGCTAAAGGGGCTGCTTGTGCAATTACAATTTTTAATATACATGCTTTCTTTATCAAATATACCATGAAAAGCAATGTTAAAAATCCAAATTTTCTACAGAGTCATGGTACTCCCATCTCAAATTGCTAAGATAAAAGTAACTGCACAAAGAATAAGTTATTTTTTAAAAAGGCATATATAATTAGTGGCCCATTAGTGTGTATGTGTGGGGAAATAGTGGTGCTGAAAACTGCAATAAATATAAACATTCAAGTGCCTTGTTTTTGTAATTATCTCTGGAAGAAATTTCTGTTCTTTAATAAAGGCTCTGTATAATTATAAATTCAATTTTGTGCAAGTCACTGTAATTTTAATTCAATATTCAATTCTACCTGACAACCTGCAATTATAAATTAACTCTCATGGCTTATGTATGCCCTGAGATATTAACCACAAAGATTTATAGGGACAAGGGCCCACAGTATGGTGGTCTGGTACATAATCTACCATATATTTGTATGCTCATTTTACTTCTTAATAACATAGGGCTGCTGAAATTTTGGCAATTTCTATTTCCATATATCTCCTATAATAGTTTGTCAAATGGGAACTATAAAGTTAAAAATGACATTTAAATTACTAGGGAAGACAATTCTAACTCATCTTATCAGTTTGACATTGAGACTTGGGACTTCTGTTCTCGTGTACATTTAGTGACATATTTTTCCCATTAAATTTGTTTTTAATGTTCTCCAACATGAATATTCTTCTGTTATTTTGCACAGTGATATGAGGATATATTCACATGATGTATGTTAAGTTAAAAATGTAAATTAAGACATGCTATATAAAAAGTGTTTTCAGTTTAGTGATGCTAAATGTTCATTGAATAAATAAGAATGTCACAGAGATTTGGTCAGTGGTGAATAGTTGCTTAGCTCAGTCAATATATTCCAATTAGATTTCAAATGAGGTGGCTGAAACCTTACTATTGTTAACTAGATTGCACAAAGGAATATTGTACAGAAATGAAGTGAACTGAAACAAAAAAAAATGCTATTGACTGCATAAAAGTACAAATGGAGACCTACGAAAATGTATATACATATTTTTAAATTATATACCAGGATACAAATTGTTAATTAAAATATATCCTGCTGTCCTACCATGTCAAGTATATTTTAAAGGAGAAAAAAATTTTTTTAAAGGATATATGTACAGCTATAGCTTTCTTTATAAGTGAAAATATGCAAAATATCAAAGGTAACTGAATTCAATTATTACTGCAAATATCTTTATATTCTGTTTATTGGAAGGGAAAATTTAGATAGAAAATTTTTTTTAAATGTTAATTATTTTAAAGATATGTGTCCTGTAAAGATTTTGTCTTACATAAGAAGAAAATGCATTTGTTAAAAATCAAGATTTTTACATAATTTTTACTTTATTGGCAGTAATAATAGTTGAAAGACAACTTGTTACGGGTCTGTCATGTCTGCATGTTTTTGTAAGCAGAATCACTGATTGCCCTTTGTTTCAGATTTTTTTCCAAGAATGTTTGCATATTGAACAACCTGGGAGACAGTGCTGCTCACTGTCATTATTAACAATTTTGGTTTGCTAAGCTTAGGGTTCTTCTCTTCTAAGGCAATGCACTGTTCTCTTTGAGGCACCTTGTGGGAAGTGGGGCTTAGGGAATTAGCACCAAAATGCTGACATTTTAGCTATTACCATTGCTATGAGTTATAAAACATCTTGGTCTGTGACTCAGAAGCCATCTAATAAATTAGCTGGAAAATAGCATATAATCTTTCAGCCTTCAGAGGTCTGGGACAATGATCTAAAGATTAAAGAATAACATGTAAAATATATTCTAAATTGTTAAATAATAAAATATAAAATGTAAAGGTATTAGGCTTCACTTTAAAATAATTATTACGGTGTGATAATTAATATTTTATATAATACATAATTATTTGGTAATAATCTAAAGTATGAAATAAAATAATAAATGTATTATGTAAGAACTATATTATTGAACATATAAACTAAATATACAAATTAAAAATTAAAATCTTCATTTTTTTCCCCATATTTCTTGGCAAACATTAGCTTCCCCCAAAATCTTAAGGTATCTAATAAAAATTCAAATAAAAATGTTAATTAATAAACATTAGTTATAATATTCTAAATCATTCTAAGTAATTTTTTAAATTAATCTTTATAAAAGTTTATATAAATTTTTTTTGCATTTTTATGTTTCCATGTCCATCTACTTGCCAATGTGAAAACTATATCAGACTTTATGCAAGTTGTGTTTAAGATATAGCCATATAAATTTAAGCATAATATTTGATTAATCAACAAAATACTTCTTTTTGCTTGAGGAAAATGGGACAAAAATAAGCAGTATAGAGCCCCTCTGAAATGTTCTTCTCCACAATTCATCATTCAATAAAGTTTAGTGTTAGGTTTGAAAGAAAAATGTGGATCTCTTTTCCCTTTCTCCTAATTCAGCTCCTGTCACAGCTTCTGGGTTTTCCTTCAGGCTAACCTATAAAACATGACAAAGGGCTTCCTAGGTTCAGCTTTTCATGTCCTTCAAAGAAGTAAAAACATTTAAAAAAGGAGGCCAATGTACCTGCGTTCTAATGAAAACAAGCATGTAAGCATGACTTATCACATCTTCCTACTTAATTTATATTAGGGAAAGGGTTGATAGAGAAGAGAGAAATGACCAACCTGTATTACGATCTTAGCTATATGCAGAACAATTTTACAAAAGCTGCAGGCACTATTCTTCTATATCTTTCTCTGAATCAGCTTATTTAGGGAAATGTTTGGTTTAATTATTACTAAATGCATGAATAGCTGGTCCCTTGCCTTAATTTGGGAGAATTTTACAAGGCCATCTTAGCTCCAGGATTTTGTGGAATTGACTAAGACCTTCATTATGACTGCTCTGCGGTCAGTGCCTCTCTTTGATCACTTTTTTCTTTTATTTTTTCATGGTAGTTGATTCCACGAGCACCCCCCAATTATATCTTGCAGGCAAACATCAGTCTCAGAGTCTATTCCACAGAAAACGCTGCCTAAGAGAGTTGATGTCTGACACAGTCCAAGGAAACAGACTATAAAACAGAATTTTCGTAGGGAGCCATCTACTGGGGAGCTAAGACTAATTATCCCATCATTGGTGGTAGGTGTCCCATTGTCCTTGACATACCATGTGCTACAATTGTTTTTTCTTTGCTTTTATTTTCCCTAGAGGTAAAGCTGGACAGGATACCAATGAAAGAGAATGTATTAATGGGTGATGGGGGTGGGCGATGGTTGAACCTAGAGAGGTTAAAGTGCAGTGGTAATGGCAAAAACAATAAACATGAATGCCCTGGAAAAAAGCAATAAAATGATGGTGGTGATTAACTGATCAAATGAGAGCCAACTGTGAAAGTCAGAGGGTCTCTTTTGCAGTATATAAAAAGACTCATTTACTTCAGCAGGTGGGGCAGAAAGTGCTGATGACAAAGCCTAGCACTTTATTTTAAGAGTAGTAGAGTACTAAAGAAGTTTGAATTCTCTTAGCTAGTCTTCTGTGCAGACATAAGGCTTTAATTGGAGAGAAGTGGGATTCTGAGACTTGGAATGGCAGTTTGGATAACTCCACTTGAAAAACATTGCGTTAGGAAAGACGCAATACATAACCAAGTAGGCAGAATGACTTCCCCAACTAATGTTGGCCAGCCCAATGCTGGTACGATGGGCAGTAATAATATATCTGTAATACAGGTGTGGAGGATGTGGGATATGAGATGGCCCACACCCCATGCTCAGCTCATATGGACTGACCCAGTTATTGCTGCTGTTGGAAGCACAACCTGCCAGTATGAGACCCATGCTATATCCCAGGACAGCATTATCACATGAAGAGATCTAATGGCAACTACCTGGTCACAATTGATTATGTCATACTTCTTTCATTCTGCAAAGAGAGTGAATTATCTAGACTTAACATGACACATATTGGGATATGGCTTTGCTTTTCCTTCTGACATTTCCATACTGTCTCATATTGCCCTATACAGAAGCTGGCATCATGAAAGAGTAACTAAATAGACTTTTGAAGCTACATCTTTAGTGCCAGTTTAGATATAGTGACCTAAGGATGTAGTGCCATCCTTCAGAATGCACCATAAGCCATACATAAAATACAGTTATAAAGCACCACATCTTCAATAGATGAAAAGCATCAATTTATGAACCAAAATGTAGAAATAGTAGCCTACTATCTGTCTCCCACTTGACTTCAGGTAATTTGTGATTTCCTTTATCATAACTCTAGGGTTTAAAAGTTTCAGGTCTTGGTTTCCAGAGGAAAAAATGGTTCTGCTTAAGAAAATATAGTAAAAATAAAATTAAAGTTTAAGCTATGGCTGCCACTGAATAACTTTGTTCTCCTTAAGCAAAAGGATCAGTTAGCAAGGAAGGGAGTCATGATCCTAGTAGTGCAATCGATCATGCTAATTTGAAAGATGTAAGGTGCTGAAAATGGGGGCAAATTTATTTTACTTAGCATAATGTTGTCCACCTTAATCCATGTTGTTACGTGTCAAGATTTCCTTCTTTTTAAAAGCTGGCTAGTGTTCCATTATATGTATATACCACATTTTCTTATCCATGTAGCCATTGATGAACATTTCATTGTTTCTATGTCAATGCTTTAATGAACATAGAAGTGCAAATATTTCAATTGTTTTGGATAAATACCCACAAGTGGGATTTTGGAATCATATGACATTTCTATTTTTTCATTTTTTGAGGAACTACCATACTGCCTTCTGTAGTAGCTTCATTATCCTGAGGGAAATAAGCCAGTCACAGAAGGATGAATACTGCATGATTTCACTAACATGAGATATCTAAAATAGCCAAACATATAGAAGCAGAGAATAGAATAGTGGTTGCCAGGTACTGAGGAGAGGAGGAAGTAGGGGAGTTGCTATGCAATAGGTATAAAGTTTCCATTTTCAAGATCATTAAGTTCAAGATATTTGCTATACATTGTGTCTATATATAATAATACCATATTGTACACATGCAAATTTGTAAAAAGGCATATCTCATGAAAAATACTCTTAACCACAATAAAAAAAATAGGCAGAGAATAAAATAGAAAACAACATTGAGGTAGAGAGGAATACCTTTGGCATTTAGGTGACTTATAGAGGTGCTCTTCGTATTACTTTGTTCAATTTTGCTAATAAATGGATGTGTGTAGCATTCATAGACTGAAAAAATCATAATGATCAGAGACTCAGATCCCCCAAGGCTGATGGTCTGAATCTCCTCAGCAGACACTTAGATGGTGACAGAAGTCTGGAATGCTTCATAAAAGAAAGAAAATGAGCATCACTGGCATTCTCTAGTTTGTTTCCACTAACTTTCCTCATATGTTTCCCAGGAAAAGAGAGCAACAAGTCTGCAGCTCTTTCTGGAAGTACTCATATGAAGACTGCAGGATAAAGCAGTAAAAAGCATAGACTATTATATAATGCAAGTCACAGCCTGTTATTCAGGACCCTTCCTGAAGATGTAGGTACTACTTTCCCCAGCTGCTAGGAGTGCTGGCAGCTGAGTGCTAAGCTGAGATGAGGTTGAGGAATTATCTTTGGTTAAAGAGAGTCTTCTTATTCAGGTTTACCTAATCTTGGAATAATCCACATTCAGAGACTGGATACTTTGCATCCAGGCAGGGCCATTCTGAAGGGCCACCTCGATTCCAGAGCTCTCCGTTGGACTGACTGATGAAGCCTCCGCTGTAACTGAACTATAGTTCAATTCCACTCTCTGAGCAATCCTACATTCTTCACTCTCCAGTGAACTGCCTGCGTACAAACCCCCCTCTCAGAGTCTGTTTCTAGGGAAGTCCACTTAAGATAACAAATTGTATAGAAGATTAATTTGTTCTATGATTTAGTTTTAATTCTGAAGTCTCCTTGTGTATACTTATTGCAGTTAGTTTCTATCATAGTATTTTCCTCTGCAAAATGTTTTTATGAGAAAAAGTATCAGACACTTTCTCCTTTGTGTTTCAAGGCTGATGCTAATTATCTGTCATTTATTCTGTATTTCTACTTACATAATTAATGAATAACTTGCCTTTTGGGATGTAGTAGATTTTATCTCAATTTTTGTTCGATGTACAGTTAAACTTAAATTGAAATCCCAAATAGTAAACAAAGTGGGTTTTTTGACAGTGGACATTGCTCTATTTATTATGACTTTTCCCTAGACAGAAATAGACTGGATAAAATACCCTTGAGCTTAATTGGATGAATAATCACTCTTTAAGGTGTTTGTATCATGATCTACTGCGGATATAAGTAAGGCAAGGGATTCTTGAAAAGTATCTACCAGTTTGAGAGCCTAGTTATGTGCAAAACGAAATAATTTGCATATACAATCACAAAAGGAATTTGTTAAAATGACATTGAGTGCCTCACCAAATCATCATTTGTTTCTGTGTGAGTGTGTATGTATATATAGTTTTCTTATTTTCAATCCATTCCTCTAGAATTTTTCTTTTAAGGTCCATAAAGTAAACATTTTAGCCTTTGTGGACCATACAGTCAACCATACTTGCTCAAATCTGCCTTTGTAGCACTAAAGAAATTATAGATAATGTGTAAAAAAAAAATGACTCTCTTACAAGAAAACTTTGTCTAAGAAAATAGGTGACAGGCCAGATTTGTCAAAAAGACCTGCTTTACTGACCCCGGCTTAAAACAATCAGTGAATTTATTCAAATTTCCTTATAGTCTTATTCCCTCCCAATCCCTATATTTTTCGGTAATTCTTTTAGATCGATGTTGTCAGAATATGAACCAATTACATTCTGTTCAGTCACTCTAAGTTCATTTTTGACTGAGACTTTATATATATGTAAAATATACCTCCCTATTCCTTTTGAGAATGTTTCTCCAATCATAGTTTGGTTGCCTGAGTTTTCATGTGTTCATAAAGGTTGTTCTGTGACCTTTATATTTAAAGATCTATTTGATTATACATAATATCACTGGTTCACATATTCTTTCATATTTACTCCATTTCTTTTCTGACAGAAAATATTATCATCAAAATGCCTGATACAAATCTCATTTTTCACCTTTGAAAAGTGACTTGGTTTTGTTTTGCCTGGCCAACAAGGTCAAACTCCATCTCTACAAAAAATACACAATTTAGCTGGGCATGATGACGCCAGCCTGTAATCCCAGTTACGTGGGAGGCTGATGAAGGAGAATCGCTTGAACCCAAGTGCAGAGGTTGCAATGAACCAAGATGCAGTCACTGCACTCCAGCCTGGGTGACAGAGCAAGACTCCGTCTCAATAAATGAACAAACAAACAAACAAAACATGACCTTGTTTTTCTGGCTGTGTGGCCAACTTATTTTTTGTTCCTTTTGTCATAGTCCAATACTTTACTAGATTTGTCTCAAAGTTGTCCATTGTGTATTAATTTTCTCAGTTAAACAATATACTCTTTTGAAAAGTGCATCTGCATTTTCCTTTCCTTCCATGTATACACATATATATGTATATGTGTGTGTGTGTGTGTGTGTGTGTGTGTGTGTGTGTGTGTATGAATATAGTTTTAGTAGTTTTATTACATTTTTTTTTTCGGGAATTGTTATCATCTACAGAATAGGTTTCCTTTGCCTATCTTCAATATCTAATACCTTATCTAAAAAATGTTATATCTCCTTTTTATTTCTGTTGGAACATTTTTAAAATTTTTCTTTTTTTCTTTTTTTTTTTTCAATCGTACCTTAGGTTCTGAGGTACATGTGCAGATCATGCAGGATTGTTGCATAGGTATATACATGGCAAGGTGGTTTTCTGTCTCCATCCCCCTGTCACCTATATGTGGCATTTTTCCCATGTTATGCCTCCCCAACCTCCCCACACCCTGCTATCCCGCTCCTAGCCCCCATCAACAGACCCCAGAGTGTGATGCTCCCCTCCCTTATCCATGTGTTCTCATTGTACAACACCTAACTATGAGTGAGAACATGCAGTGTTGGATTTTCTGTTCTTGTGTCAGTTTGCTGAGAATGATGGCTTCCAGATTCATCCATGTCCCTAGAAAGGACATGAACTCATCATTTTTTTATGGCTGCATAGTATTCCATGGTGCATATGTGCCACATTTTCTTTAACCAGTCTATCACTGATGGGCATTTGGGTTGGTTCCAGGTCTTTGCTATTGTAAACAGTGCCACAGTGAACATATGTGTGCATGTGTCTTTATAATAGAATGATTTTATAATCCTTTGGGCATATACCCAGTAATGGGATTGCTGGGTCAAATGGTATTTCTATTTTAGATCCTTGAGGAATCGCCACACTGTCTTCCACAATGGTTGCACTACTTTACAGTACCACCAATAGTATCAAAGTGTTCCTATTTCTCCACATCCTCTCCAGCATCTGTTGTCTCCAGATTTTTTGATGATCGCCATTCTAACTGGTGTGAGATGGTATCTCAATGTGGAGACATTTGCATTTCTCTAATGACCAGTGATGATGAGCATTTTTTCATATGTTTGTTGGCCTCATATATTTCTTCTTTTGAAAGTGTTTGTTTATATCCTTCTCCCACTTTTGAATGGGTTTGTTTTTTTCTTGTAAATCTGTTTTAGTTCTTTGTAGATTCTGGATATTAGCCCTTTGTCAGATGAGTTTATCGCAAAAATTTTTTCCCATTATTTTGATTGTCAGTTCACTCTAATGATTATTTCTTTTGCTGTACAGAAGCTCTGAGTTTAATTAGATCCCATTTGTCTATATTGGCTTTTGTTGCCAGTGCTTTTGGTGTTTTAGTCATGAAGTCCTTGCCTATGCCTATGTCCTGAATGGTTTTGCCTAGGTTTTCTTCTAGGGTTTTTAATGGTGTTAGGTTTTATGTTTAAGTCTTTAATCCATCTGGAGTTAATTTAAATATTTTCTTCATCTACTATATTAGAGTAGTCAGGCTGCCACAACAAAATACCACATATTGATTGGCTTAAACAACATAAATTTATTTTCTCACTGTTCTAGAGGCTGAAAGTCTAAGATTGATGTGTTAGCTAGTTTAGTTTCTCCTGAGGTCTCTTTCCTTGGCTTGCATAGGGCTGCCTCTTCAACCCCACTCTTGTGGTTCCTCTGTTCACACATGCCCTGTGTGTCTCTTTTGCCTCCTAGAAAGACACCACTCCTATTGGATTATAACCTCATGCTATGACTTCATCCAACATAACAACCTCCTAAAGGCCCTATCTCCAAAAACAGTCACATTACGGGTTAAGGCTTCAAGAATTTATTTGGAGTAGGGGTCAGGACACAGTTCAGCCTACAACATATACTTTCTAAGATGTCTGTTTATTCTTGTGTTACTTCTGACTGACTTACTGATTTTTTCTTGAGCAAACAGTCTATTTTCTTTCCTTCTATGGACTGAGTATCTTGTTGATGAACCTTACCAATTCTCATTTAGATTTTTCTTTCATTATTTGCATAATTTTCCTAATATCATTGAGTTCATTTTGTAGTTTTCTTCTAGATTATTACCATACTTTTGGTTTGTCTTTTTTCTTGAAATACAGCATTCAGATTGTTTTACCTCTTTTTCTCTGAAAATACAATAAGGCTGGGCACAGTGGCTCATGCCTGTAATCCCAGTACTTTGGGAGGCTGAGGTGGGTGGATCACAAGGTCAGGGGTTTGAGACCAGCCTGGCCAATATGGTGAAACCCCATCTCTACTAAAAATACAAAAGTTAACCTGGCATGGTGGTGGGCACCTGTAGTTCTAGCTACTCAGGAGGCTGAGGCAGAGAATTACATGATCCCAGGAAGCAGAGGTTACAGTGGGCTGAAATGGTGCCATTGCACTCCAGCCTGGGTGATAGAGAGAGACTCCATCTTAAAAAAAAAAAAAAAAAAAGAAAACAGTGGCCAAAGTTTTGTGTGTGTTTGTTTGGTTTTGATTTTGTTTTGTTTTTCTATATAATATTATAACTATATTAGAAAATATAATCTGACAGGAAATTTATTTTGGATGAGATGAAATTAGGAATGCTGATTCAAGAAGTATGTGCTTTCAAAACTGCAACTGATATTAACAAATTACTTTTCTACAGTTTTCAAAAAATCCCAGTAAGATGCTTGAATGTGATTACCTCCAATACATTTGATTAATCTTTTCATTATTTCCTCCTTAGATAAATACAAATATTTATCTAGTATTATCCAAACTTACATTTTAATATTCATAATGATGAGTCAGGTTAAATGTTAAGAGTTAAAGAAAGAGAAAAGAAACACAAATGGGGCTCAACAGTTAAAGACATGTTTATTTTAGATAAAACATGAGAGGCACTTCTGGCTGATTTCAGTCAGGAGTGTTTTCTCTTACAGTCTAAAAGTATATATTGGTTTTAGGGTGAGGGGGTTTATCACAAGCTTGGGATGTTTATGTGTGGGGGAGGAGTTTATGGCAGGGTTGTAATGTCTCTGGGCTGAGGGGAGGTTATCTTGGGGCAGACATCTTTCTGGCTGGAGGGCAAACATTGGGAATGTTTCTGGTTGGAGATGATATTTGTGGTTTATGATCATGCTGACCTTAGCCATTAGGCTGATGCCCTTTGGATTTAGGCATTTATTTTTCTGAGAGGAACTTTAGAATGAGGGACTTGTCCAAGATGGCAATGCTCCTGCTCTGTCATTAAACTCTATCATTTTATTCCTCTCAATTTCTTATTGGATTTCTATTAAGAAATTTTAAAAATTATTCTACATGTTAATAAATAAAAATCTGTCATTTATACTGCAAACATATGCTCCATGTCTCTTGATATATACATGTATTTTGTTCCTTTGTTCTATTTTTTAATTGCATTAAGTCAAGCAGTTATTATTTTTTTGTCATAACTTCTTAACACTTAACTTTTTGCTATTGGATAGCCTAGGAAAGGGATAGCACTCTTTCACTATAAATAGGAATTTCTTCTTCCACATTCTACATTTCTGCAAACATTATTAACAAGAGCAAGGGCAAATCCACAACAACAACAATTCCACCTATATTTATGAGAAAATGTAAATTTAGAATGCATTTTCAATACTTCTGCTATACTTTTTAAACCAGTGGAAAATCCAGAATCATTTAATTTAGAACCCTTTAGTATTTTACTTAATGTAGCTCCTTTTGTGCATGTTGTTCAAAGTAAAATGTGTGGCATATCAATTGCTCAGTACCTGCTGTTACTTGTGATTAAGAGACAGACACTGTTCAGAGGAAATTGTCTTGTAATTACTACAAAGAGCAGGTAATCAACACAAGTATTGTCTTTTTATATTTTAAAGAGAGAGAGAGAGAATGAAATTAAGCCAGAACCTTTATTTGAACATCACAACTCCTTTAACATAAAACTGTTTCCAGGAACTATCTACCACCCATGGTGATGTCTCCCAGCAATGTTAGTGGTCACTGTGCTTATGAGAAACTAACCTGAACTTTTATAACCTTACATCATTCTAAAATTACCAGAAAAAATATAGAGGATAGTTTAGGCCTTCTTTTTCATCTCTGGATTGAAATTTTTAAATAATTAGCATGTTACTTGATTCAATCAACTTTAGCGACAACATTTCAATCTTGAGTTTCTTTTCCTAAATCTCCCATATATGGGGTTGAATACACCTAATCCAAAATGCTTGGGAACAGAAGTGTTTTGCATCTTGGATTTTAAAGATTTTGAAATATTTGCAGATACATAATGAGATCTCTTGGAGATGGCACCCAAATCTAAACAGAAGATTATGTTTCATATATGTATTATATACATAGCCTAAAGGTAATTTTATGTATTTTTAATAATTTTAGCATGAAACAAGGTTTAATTGAATTTGACTGTAACCCCTCACACAAAATCACATGTGATATTGCCCACCTGTGACTTCATGTCAATGCTTAAAAAGTTTTGGATTTTGGATCATTTCAATTTTGGATTTTCAGATGATGGATATTCAACCTGTACTGTTGTATCCAAGCGAGTTAGAAGGAAACCACCATGCTCTGAGCTCCAAACTAAGAGTCCTTTATTAACCAGCAACTGAGAGATGTCTAACACTCAAAATTCTCTCAGCCTGGAGGACGGGGCTTGATTTTCCTTTATATTCTGATTTAGATAGGGGAGGGGGTGCCTAGCTGAAGCGGAATTTTACAGAAGCAGGACAAGCAAGTTAGATAAGGAAGCTGGTAACCAGAGGGCAGGAGGTTCCCAGGATTGTTGGTTGCTATATTTCCATACAATCATCAAGGGGGGGTAGCAGGGGCAACTTTCCATACAATCAATCACCAAGGAAGGTATTCACAATAGCAGGTAGCTTTGCCAAGCAGGATGCGGTTACAATGGTTACAGGTACTGAGAACAGTGTGAACCACTCTTAACGGTTCCAATCTTTGAGTGCAGTGTGACCCAGTAATGCACCTGTGGGGGCCGAGGTAGGTAGGGAGAAGCTAAGCTGGGGCTTACTGCTGAGATGGAGTCACTTAGGCTAACACAAACTAGGTTATTATAGTACCTAAATCTTTGAAAGGGTAATACTATTCACTCTGATAATCTAAACAGAATACTTCCTGAAAAAGAAGAAAATGTATTCACATAATTATTTATAAGTATTTTAAATATAGACTAACATAAACGAACTTGGAGGTAAAAGACTCAGGAAAATTTTTACTGTTTTTGATTATTTTTAATGTTTATACTAGAGCATCTGTCCCAAGAGATAAATGTCATGTGTTAATCCTTGTACTATGGAGAAGATGGACAGAATTTGTGTAATCTAGCAATGACTAGAAGAAGAGACTTAATTTATATTCAGATAGATGGACAGACTAGTAGGCTCAATGTAAGCATTAAATAATTGTTAATGATTATGTTTGTCATTTTACACTCTAGAACTATGCAAAGAGACAGAGTTCCCTTGCTCACAGACAGAATAATAATGAGAATAACGAGGAGAAACACAGCCTAGTCAATAGCTGCAATGCAACATGGTAAATTCTATAATGAAAGAGTATAAGGACTGCTGTAATTGCATAGATTAGTAATTAAAGATTCTGCCTAGGAGACTCAAGACAGGCATCAGTTAGAGATTCCACCTTAGTGTAATAACACTTGAAAGAATTAGCATGATCTGACTAAAATCAGCTTGATCCTTAAATCCTTACACATTTAGGGATAGAAACAAAAACTCTGATATTATAAACAGATTGAGAATCTACACAATAAAATTTTCTTGGTAGTGCTCACCTCTGATAAAATACATGAATATACAGTGTGTTTCTTTAAGAAATTTTGCTAAAATTTGAATGAATGGTTTCGTGAATGTTCTTATGTCTATAAGTAAGGTAGTTGTTTTACCATTTTTTATGACCTGAGGTGCTGTGCAATTATTTGGAGGTGTTGTCAGAGTCCATTCTCCTATACAAACTTCATATAGTTCTGAATTAAATATTCCCTGTGTATCTTGGTCACAGAATATTGCTTGTTTTTCATAAGTTAATGTTCTACGTGTTCTGTTTTATTTTGTTTTAATTTCCTTTTTTTACAGCCATTTCCCAAAACATCCTATATACAGGCATTCTCTTTTTAGATGCTTATGGTCATTGTATCTAATGTAAAATCTGGAGCTTATATGAGTTCAAAATATTCCTTCATGAATAAAATCCCTAAAGTCCAATGTGGACTATTATCAAGTGTATTTAGGGGTTTAGTATTATTTTTGCTTTATTTTTAATTTTTAGATAATGTCAGGATATACAATATCTACATTAATGAGTTCCAGAAAGGTAATGACATATTTTAGACTATGTCTAAGGCCACGTCAAACTGTGTTTCAGATGGTTGTAAATAATTGAACAAATTTGGTAAAAAGAAGTTCTTGCTTATCTCCTGTATCATTTTTATATATTTGAATCTTAGGAAATTTACTAAATACATATTTCATAGTATGTGAAGATAGTGTGTGGAGGCAGTTATGCATATCATCACATGGAATCCACAATATTCTAAACTTTTAAAATATATTTTTTAAAAGACTAAGTATCTTGTCAATATCATGCAACTAGAATGCAGAAAATTGGAATTTGAATTTTTGCTGACTATAGACTTAATCATGTTTCATCAAGGGGCACCCATATAATCTTTTTCTTTGCTAGCAATCATGTATGCAGTAAGTGAAAACAATTGAAATAACAAATAATATTTTGTTTAATAAAACAAATTAATTTATTTCTTAGGACTTTGTTGGATGCTAACTGACTTCACTTTCATCACATTAACTGTATTGGATAAAACTAATCAAACTCATATTTCATCCTTTTAATTATAGGCTAATATCTACATAAAATCTAGTCAGTAGAGGTCAATGAAATTCCTGCTACTAAAAATAAAACTTTTAATTAAAATGTTACATGAAAGAAGTGAAACTAAACAAACAATGTGTTACAGAAAAATGGACTGATACACAGAGAGAGAGAGGGAGAAACTATAATAGAGAAAATATTAAGTTGTTTTTCAGAAAAGTTAGCTGAAAATTTGGAAGAAGAAGATTTGTAATATTTAACTTAGGTGAAATATGGATTAAAAACTCACTGAAGAGAAATTACCTATTTCTTCTATAGTATTAACCATTTAAAGACATTTCAGTTAATTTTGAATACAAAGTTATATTGGGTCAGATAAGATAATTTTTGAGCTTTTAAACAAGTCTTTGAAAAAAAACCAAGACAGTCAATAACACAAATGCTTATTTAAGGGACACCTAAACAGAAAAAAAAAATTATAATTCTAAGCTCACTGAATTTGTACTTCAAGGTATTTCATGCAGAGAAACCTCCCAAAATGGACACACAGGATGCATTGCTTATACTGTCCTTAGACTTGTTTATTGTTTAAGAAATATCTATTTTGGTTTTAACTTCTCCTTGATTTTAGGAATAAAAAATGAACTTTAGCATTATAAAATGCACTTACAGATCTGAAAATCTAATTTATTAAACTTATTTCTTATTGGCTGACATATATATAATTTAAAACTAATTAAGACAAAAGTTAGGAGTACATTATAAATAAAAAATAATCATCTCCACAATGAGCATTCTATATAAATAAACTCAGTATCAAAATACATTTTGAAAAATTGTAAGAGACAGGAATCAGAAACATTTAAGAAGTTAGTTGATTTTAGAGATGATTTTACAAGCCAAGCATTTATATTGCTTTATGACAACCAAAAAAATTTCAAATAAAAAAACCCACAGCCTGGCATTTTTATATAGATAAGAGTTTAGTATTCTACCATTTCAGCCATTCATGTGTAAATGAATTGCTTAAAGTGCTTAAAATAATTGAAAACAGATGAATATTTTGAGCATAATAAGCGTTCTCTATTCACATTTTTCTTCCGTAGAAAACCCTTACTTTGAGCAGGGGATGGGTAGGACTACAAAAGTATTCTTTAGTCTAGTTTGAATACCATGCATTTGAAATGAGCAGATCTGAATTAATGAGGTCATGAGGTCTAAATGAAATATACAGGTCTCTGTGAATTTTAAACTGGATGAAAAACAGTTGCTAGGCCAATTTTTCTTCTTGACATAATAGCTCTAGCAAAGGTACTTAAAACTGAATCTAGATGATTTTTTAAAAACAGACTTCATTTTTAAGAGCATTTTCAGATTCACAGACAAATTAGGTAGAGGGTACAGTTTCCATATATCTCCTATTCCTACATATACACAGCCTGCCCCACTGTCAACATCCTGCACCAAACTGGCATATTTGTTAGAATCAATTAATCTACATTGACACATCATTATCACCCAAAGTCCATAATTTACAATAGGATTAACTTATAGTGTTGTACATTCCATAGGCTTAGACAAATGCATAATGAAATGCATCCACTATTATAGTATCATATAGGGTAGTTTCAATTATTTAAAAATCCTCTCTACTCCACTGACTTACCCATCTCTGCCCCATAAACCCTGGCAACCAATGAGTTGTTTTACTGTCTCTGTAGTTTTGCCTTTTAGTTATTGTCATATTGTTTGAATGATATAGTATAGCATATAGCCATTTCAGATTGGCTTTATTCAATTACTAACACGCATTTAAGATGTCAACCAAGAAGAGGTAGAAAACCAGACCGCAACGCAGTAAGGCAGGCATTTATTGGGGGTCTTTGAAATTGTAATTCCAGAGGCACATATTTGTATAAAGGTCAAATTGTGTTCTGAAGTGATGAAGGAGAGTAGGAAATTTTGAAAGTACACTGAGGGTAATTACACAAGTTGTTTTGAAAGAATTATCATTGGTGGAAGAACCTGGCTTTAGTACGTGAGTTCATAGTTCCTTGATTGTTGCTATTGAGGAGTAGCAGTGCTGGCGAAATTCAGTTGTTTTTCAGGGTGTTATAGTCACTGCAGTTTGGTCGAGTTCAAAGTTTCAGTTTCAAGGAAAGATTCTGGCTTTTTCTTCTTTTGTGCAAGGTTACAAGGGATGCAGGTAATCCTTCTTAGAATGGCTTCGGGAATATACTTTAGAAATCGGCACCTGAGCTACGCCATCTTGTGCAGCAAATTTTACAAAGGTTTCTCCATGTCTTTTCATGACTTCATAGCTCCTTTCTTTCTTTTTAGCCTGGAATATTACATTGTCTGGATGTACCACAGTTTATTTGTCCATTCACTCTCTGAAGGACATCTTAGTTTCTTACAAGTTTTGACAATTATAAAAAAGCTGCTATAAATATCATTGTGCAGTGTTTATGTGGACATACGATTTCAAGTCATTTGAATAAATATCAAGTAGTATAACTGCTGGGTTGCATAGTAAAATCATGTTTAGTTTTGCAAGAAATTACCAAAAAATCTTCCAAAATGGCTGCACCATTTTGTTTCCACCAGCAATGAATGAGAGTTTCCATTGTCTCACTTACTTGCTGGCATATGGTGGTGTCAGAGTTTGAAATTTAGGCCATTGTAATAGGTATGTAGTAATATCTTAATGGTGTTTTAACTTGCATTTCCCTAATGATATATGATGTGAAACATATTTTGTATGTTTATTTGTCATCTTGTATTTTCTTTGGTGAGATATCTGTTTAGATATTTTCTCCATTTTTTATATCAGGCTGTTCCTTTCTTCTTATTGAGTTTTAAGAGTTTGTGTATATTTTAAGTAACAGACCTTTATCAGATATATCTTTGCAAATAGTTTCTCTCAGTTTGTCAATCCTTCATTTTTAAAAGAAACAAAATTCCATAAACAAATATCTTAACTCTGTAGGAAGCTAATTCTTGCCCTGGATATTGTCTCTATTTCATAATATCGAACTGCTTAAACTGTTTAAGTGTTCCCAAAGTTGATGTGCATTCTGAGAACACACAATCTTCCTTAGGCCAACTGCTTTGTATTTAATAAGCTGTGTTGTTGATTAAATATATTTTTTTACACTGTCCTATGGGAACTGTAGGGGTCTTAAAAGGCTCTGATGTCAACAGTGGGTTAGTAGAGAATAGGGGCCTTAAAAGGCTCTGATGTCAACAGTGGGTTAGTAGAGAATAGGGGACTTAAAAGGCTCTGATGTCAACAGTGGGTTAGTAGAGAATAGGGGCCTTAAAAGGCTCTGATGTCAACAGTGGGTTAGTAGAGATCTTTCTCCAAAGGGGTATTGGAATTGACACGGGTTAAAGAACCTAAAGGACTAGCTCTTGAATGACCTGGACAGATTATATTAAACCAAGTAATCACTATCAAGATATTGCCAAACATCTAATGCTAAAATTTCCTGAAATTCTTTACCATGGGAATGCCAAATATGTGGTACAAAGGCTCTCACTTATTTGACCCTAAGACGTGAGGCAGGTATTTTAATTGAATAAAGTCATTTTGTCTGAACCAGGATGATGAATTTATTCAGTTGAGTGCTCTAGGAAGCTGCTACCAATAGTGAGTACAGCATGACAATAATAAAATTTGTCATTCTCACTTGGCTGCTAAAATTATCTCTGCTTTCCTTCCTTAATTAATGTCCTCCAGTTTTTCCTTATAAACATATAAAAACAAAAAAGAGTAGGTCCGTGTATTACATATTTGAATTCTTTTTTACCACTTTTAATAACATGAAAATTTAGCGCCCTTATAGCATTCATTTGTTTCTGAATAAAATACCCAGTTTTTACCATCTAACTGGCACTACTGTAGACAGTAGGATCTGATCATCAATAAGCAGACAAAATGTGCTACTTTCATGATGTTTACATTCCAACTGGGGAGAGTGAAGATGGATAAATAAAATATTTAGTATATTAAAGAGTAGCAAATGCTAAAAGTAAAATTGAAACATGAAATGTGGACAGGGAATGTGTATGAGCGAGGGCAGGGTATCACACATGTGGGTTGCAATCTTAATGTAGTATGACCAAAAAATGTAACATTGAGAAAGTGACTTTGGCGTAAATATCTGGAAGAGAAGTTTTTATTTGAAGCAGAAGAGAAACAAGTACTTACAGCCCTGCTGTATACAGCCTGAGATATTCAAAGAACAGTGAGGAGCCCAGGGATTGGAGAAGAGCAAGCAGGAAAATAATTTGAGATGCTAGCAAATAGCATTTTGTATTTCCTTCATGCCTTTCTGTATTATTTTATTGAATTATTTTAGCAGCTTTTTAACATGGTAGGTATGAGTACACCATTTTACACAGGTAAAGACAGAATCAAAATGTGATATGCATTATCTAATGTCTAACGACTAGTAATTGCAGCATTCCCCCAGAGATGTAAATTTTTGGAATACAAACTCATCACAAATTCTGTTACAGCACACATGCCACTTCATAACTAAAGAAATAACTAACATCTAAAACGAAAACTATCCTGCCATGTAGTGTCCCTGGCACCTAACTCAAAACAGCATGCAGGACGTATCTTCCAAGAAAATCACTATTTCAGCAGCTTCAATCAAGCTGGGCTTATTTGTGATTTTATTCATCCATGCCAATGTTCTACTTGATATATATGTCAATGAACTACAGGAAAATTTTCATTTATGTACAGTGTATTCTCAAAGATACATTTTTTTTAAAAAATGGAGTGAATGCTTATCAAATTACAGATTTTTTCCTAAGAGAAATTTGAATCAATTCATCTCAATTACAAAATAAATAGAATTTACACTGTATATATTTAGTTTTTGTCTTTTCTTAATACTTTAATACAAAGCAGATTAGTTGAAATTCTATGAATGTTTCAATTGAAGATAAAATTTAGCAACTTTTTACACCATTAACTACAAATTGGTTTCAATTAAATCAAATTTGTAACATGTTTGTTTTTCTCCAAAAGAACAAATAATTTTTTGCCCTCATTTTAACAAAGTAGCTAGAAACCACCCTCTAGGACTGCCTATAGGAAATAATCAATCACAGATAATTATATAAATCCCTATTACTAGGAAACTTAGATATTGCTGCAACAAAGTTGCCTATTTGAGAAACCAACTACAAAAATTCATCAATATCTGAAATCTAGAGGAATGTGCCCTCTTTTGATTTGGGGCTCATGTTACAAAACCCATGTTGATTTTCTCTGTTCACAAAATGTTAACACATATGGATAAATTTCCTGGTCATCTAACACAAGTCTTTTCCTATAAATCATTTTTTTAGAAGTTGAGTAGGATGACTGCCTCTACCTTTGAGCTGCCACATGGAGCACCCAAAATAAATTTTCCATATACTTTAAGGATATATTTAAATAAAATCATTTTTTTCATTTTAGTCATTTAATTTTTTAACTTCTTTTCTAGTTTCGGGGACACATGTCCAGGTTTGTTGTATATAGGTAAACTCATGTCAAGAGGTTTGTTGTACAGATTATTTTGTCACCCAGGTACTAAGCCTAGTACTCAATAGTTACTTTTCCTGCTCCTCTCCCTCCTCCCGTCCTTCACCCTCAAGGAGGCCCCAGTGTCCATTGTTCCCTTGTGTTCATGAGTTGTCATGATTTAGCTCCCATTTATAAGTAAGAACACACACTATTTGTTTTCTGTTTCTGCATTAGTTTGCTAACGATAATGGCCTCCAGCTCCATTCATGCTCTCAGAAAAGATATAATCTCATTTTTTATGGCTGCATAGTATTCCATGCTGTGTATGTATCACATTTTCTTCATCCAATCTGTCACTGATGGGCATTTAGATTGATTCCATATGTTTGCTATTGTGAAGAGTGCTGCAGTGAACATACATGTACATGTGTCCTTATGGTGGAATGAATTATATTCCTCTGGGTATATACCCAGTAATAAGACTGATGGGTTCAACGATAGTTCTGTTTTTACCTCTTTGAGGAATTGCAACACTGTCTCCCACAATGGGTGAACTAATTTACATGCCCACCAACAGTAGATACCTGTTCCCTTTTCTCCACAACATTGCCACTTGCCAGAGTCTGTTATTTTTTTGACATTTTACTATTAGCCATTCTGACAGGTGTGAGATGGTATTTCATTGTGGTTTTGGTTTGCATTTGTCTAAAATTGATATTCAACTTCTTTTTGTATGATTAGTGGCTGCACGTACATCTTCTTTAGAGAAGTGTCTGTTGGTTTCCTCTGTCAACTTTTTAATGGGTTTTCTTTTGTTGTCTGGAAATTTGTTTAAGTTCCTTATAGAGGCCATATTAGATCTTTGTCAGATGCATAGTTGCAAATATTTTCTCCCATTCTGTATGTTGTCTGTTTACTCTCTTGATAGTTTATTTTGCTGTGCAGAAGCTCTTTAGATCCTACTTGTAATTAGTTCCCACTTGTCAATTTTTTACTTTTTTTGCAATTGCTCCTGGTGTCTTTGTCATGAAATCTTTGCCTGTTTCTATGTCCTGAATGGCACTGCCTACATTGTCATCCAGCATTTTTATAGTTTGGGGTTTTACATTTAAGTACTAAATCCATCTTATGTTGATTTTTGTATATGATGCAAGAAATGGGTCCGGTTTCAATCTTCTGCATGTGGCTAGCCAGTTATCCCAACAGTATTTATTGAATAGGGAGTCTTTTACCCATTTCTTGTTTTTGTCAGCTTTGTGGAAGATCAGATGGTCATAAGTATGTGGACTTTTTTCTGGGCTCTCTATTCTGTTCCATTGGTCTATGTGTCTGTTTTTGCACCAGTACCATGCTGTTTTGGTTAGTGTAGCCCTGTGATATAGTTTGAAGTTGGGTAACATGATGCTTCCAGCTTTGTTCTTTTCCTTAGGATTTGCTTTTTTGTTTCTATACGAATTTACAAAAGCCTTATTTCTGGTACTATGAAGAATATTATTGGTAGTTTGATAGGAATAGTGTTGAGTCTATAAACTGCTTTGGGCAGTATGCCCATTTTAATGTAATGTATAGGATATCTTCCTATCCATGAGCATAGAATTTTAAAAATTTGTTTGTGTCATCTCTGATTTCTTTAAGCAGTATTTTGTAGTTCTCATTATAGAGATCTTTCAGCCTCCTGGTTAGTTGTATTCCTAAATATTTTATTCTTTCTATGGCAATTGTGAATGAGATTGAGTTCCTGATTTGGCTCTTGGCTTGGCTGTTGTTGCTGTATAGGAATGCTAGTGATTTTTGTACATTGATTTTGTATACTGTGATTCTGCTGATTGTTTATCAGCTTAAGAAGCTTTTAAGCTGAGGTGTTTTCTAGATATAGAATCATGTCCTCTGCAAACAGGGATAGTTTGACTCCCTCTCTTACTATCTGGATGTCGTTTCTTTCTTTCTCTTGCCTAATTGTTCTGGCCAGGACTTCCAATACCATTTTGAATAGGAGTCGTGAGAGATGATATCCTTGTCTTGTGCTGATTTTCAAGAAGAATGCTTTCAGTACAATGTTGGCTATGGGTTTGTCGTAGATGGTACTGAGATCAATTAAAACATATTACCCAAATATGTTGAAAATCTACCTAGGCTTTTACCATTGATGGGCAAAAGAAAAAAAAAGATAAAAGGTCTATTTACTTTATAAATTGCAGCAAAATTTAACAGAACATTAAAATTACCCCAGACATTATGGATAAATATGAAACCCTTAGGAAGTTCACAAAATATACTATCTGAAAACAATTCCAGAACTTAAATATTTTACTTACATACTGAATAATCAGAGAAAGTTTTAGGATAGTAGTGCAGAGTATACCAAATCTAATGTCATGCAATATGTTAAATGCAAAAACTACATCTATCTTATTTTGATTCTTTCTATAAGTTTTTTATTCATAATCAATAGTCAAAATATTTTAAAAACTAGGCATTTTGTGAAGTGATAGAGATTGAGAATATAGGTTAAAATAACAAGTATATAAAATAAGATTCTCATAATGCTACAGAATATTCACACATCTCATCTCTAGATTTTTATCTACCTGGGAGAATTTTCCTTTTTCCTTGCCTGGATTTTTTTGGGAGGAGGCAGGTGGGACAGAATCTTGCTCACTGCAACCTCTGCCTCCTGGGTTCCAGTCAACCTTGTGCCTCAGCCTCCCTAGTAGCTGGGATTAAAAACCTGTGCCACCATATCTGGCTAATTTTTTATCTATTTCTCCTCAAGTGATCGGTATCCCTCGGCCTCCCAAAATTCTGGAATTACAGGCATGAGCAACCATGCTCAGTCACATATTTCTATAACATTTTAAAAGACCTTTCTGGATTGAGTTAGTTCTCATTCCTATGTATCACTTTAGGAATCTGTATGTTGATGCTCAGGACAGTTATCAGATTGAAATTGTATATTCCTTTTTTTGATTAGACAAGTAAATTTTTGTACTTATTTTATTATTCACCAATGTGATCTAGAAGTCAAGAATCTTTAATAAACAGTAGGTATTTTTTAAGTTATATTAATCAAATAACACAAATTAAAGGCTATGATATTTTGTAGATGTTGTAGAGTAATAGAAATAGTTACAAATAGCCTTTTATAGATTGGACGGTATAAAATGACACTAGTAATAGAACATTTTGCATGGTATTTTGCATCATATAAAATGCTGATATAAAGTCGGGCACATTTTGCATGATATTTTGCAGTATATAAAATGCTGATATAAACTGAGGATGCTCTAAGCAGAAATGGGTGGGATTTCTTTGGGTTTTTTTGTTTTTGTTTTTGTTTTGTTTTTCTTTTTGAGACTGAGTCTTGCTCTGTCACCCAGGCTTGGGTGCAGTGGCTCGATCTCGGCTCACTGCAACCTCTGCCTCCTGGGTTCAAGCAATTCTCCTGCTTCAGCCTCCCGAGTAGCTGGGATTACAGGTGTGCACCACATTGCCCAGCTAAGTTTTGTATTTTTAGTAGAGATGGGGTTTCACCATGTTGGCCAGCCTGGTCTCAAACTTTTTAACTCAGGTGATCTGCCCACCTCAGCTTCCCAAAGCGCTGGGATTGCAGGCATGCACCACCACAACCAGACTGTTTTTAAAATATAATTGAATATTGATACATTTAACATGGAGTTTTTGCTTTTTTAACAAAATAACTTAAAATTGCATGAGCACATATTATAAGTATCTCTCACACATCTTCCTAATAGTAAAAATAAATAATACAAACATTTATTTCAGGCAATTATAATTAAATCACGTTTATTCCTGATTTAATATTAATTCCTTTAAACATATTATGTAACACACAAGCTTAAGACTCTCTTTATAACACTGCAACAATTAAAAGAGTCTTATGTATAATCTACATTCCTGGGCCTATAAGTTATCAAAAAAATGAGAATTTATCATTATTAAATATAACAGTAAGTGGTCAATATGGCAAAATGGCAATTATATGAATGAGCCAATTGAGAATTAGGCAAACTGCAAGGAGAAGAAAGAGTATCCTTTAACCAATAATCTCCTTGAAGACAGAAGCTGTAACATGCTCATTCTAATTGTAATGCAAATTCTAATTGTAGTACTATCATGTTTCCAATCACATTAGAAATAATACATATTTGTTAAAATCATTTGTGAAAATTTAGATGGCATGTACTATGAATACACTTATGATTCCCAGTCTGCTTTTATCCCAGCTGGTTTTGGTATTTGACATGAGCCTCCTTCCAAAGAATAAGTAAATAATGTAAACAAATGAAAACATTATGGCTAACATTCAAAAGATATGCCATTACCTAAAGCTGTGTAAGCTAACCAGAAAAAGATCCTGTGCCTGTCAGACTTTATTGTAACACTGCAAATATTAATGTCAGTGTTCAATCGGGCATGGACAGGAATGGAAACCTACAAAGGTAAAGGGAATAGCACATATTTAGGAATCAAAGGTTACATTTATGTACAAAAAGGTTTCATTCTATGTTAACTTAGATCCCAAAGTAAAACAATGTATAGAGTAAAAATGTACTAGGGCTGCCAGGACAGGTCATCTGGTAATGGTGACAGTTACATCATTCAATTTATATGGGTTTTATTACATATTAATACTGATATGCTGCTTTTGTGCCTTTTTACTTGCATATATCTGGTTCTGAAACCATCTGATTTTTAAAACTAACAATACCATGTTCTGGAACCTACATGATGAAGGACAGACTCTGAAATGCAGCACATTCTCTAAGATAAAGACCATCTGTGAGTCCATTTAAGACATAGCCAAGCTATGTTCTACTAGATTGGAAACAAATGACATTTCCTATGTGAAATATCTCCACAAGCTATCATCAATCTGTGTTCTTCCTGGCTTTGTTTTCAGTCCATTGTCCAGGAAGATAAATTATGTAGCATTCGTAATTGTATCTCCCATGATCTATAGACTTTTAGCTCTCTATGTGGCTTCCTTTAATTAGAGTTATGTACCCTTGTTCTGAGAACTACGATCTAATAAAATCCTTGTTTAATAATGCCCAGAATTACTATGTATTTACAAATATTGGTTTTTAGACAAGAGGAGTAAACTATAGGTATTTGAGGTGAAGAATATGTTAATTAGGATAGTTAGTTTTACATTGTGTACAAATATCATAGCATCACTTTGTATCCCATAAATATAAACAATTATAATTTGCCAATATAGAACAAAATAAAAAATAAACAAAAGTGATAAATCATAATATAATGACAAGAATGAAACTTTTATGGATAACAATACAAAAACGTTGAGAGCATCTGAATAAAATTATTACATAGACCCCCATATTTCTTCACTTTATTTATTTAAGAAGTTAGTCAATGGCATGTTTTGTATTTTTGTCTGTCCTCCTTTTGTTTATTCTTATTCTACTGATATTCTTCAATAAACCTTGTGCTGCATTTATCCCAGAGTATTCTCATTTCCATCACTTCCTTAGATGCTTGCTAAAAACCAACAAAAATTTCGAATCTAAGCATAATATCAAGTCAAAGCTTACTTTCTCCACAAAGTCTTCATTGATGAAGTTCCTCAGGGAGTTTGCTTTCCTCCAACAGTTTTCTCCTTCCCTATAATTTGTGGCAATCTTCTCTTTCTATGTTTTTGGTACCGATTTTTGTTTTATTGCCTGCTATCCCTGTTTTGCTCTTATTAGCTATTTTGCATCTGAATAAAATGATAGAGGGGACATTATTATTTTTATTGAACAAAAGATACTTCAAATTAGGTATAAATTGGGAACATATTTCTCTGTTAACATAAAAATGCATATCATTTAACTTCCTCTGTAAAATTCTATTTAATTTATGTGAATTTTATTTGAAAAATGGGAGTTACAGTGCTCTATATTAGAAAAATAGTAAAAACTCAAATACATTTAGTAGAAATTATGTTTTTAATTAAATGGAATTTTGTGCAGTAATGCAATGATACACAGATTATTTCTAACAGTATTCTTTTTTTTCCTGAATTATAAGTTTCTTATTACTAATGTAATTGAACTAATTGGCTTATGAAAAGAGTATGAAAAGCAAGAATATTGCTAATTTTTTAGTATCTATGAGGTCAAGACCTGAGCTAGGTTAATATATCCATCAGTTTGATTAATTTTTCCTTCATTTTCTCAAGGTAGGGATTTTTGACTACATTTTTAAATGCCATTTTTTATTTAGATAATGTCCTCTTACAGGACTTCATTTTCCAAGCAATAGCCTATATTAATGATTAGGTAGAAGAATGGGTTAATTTACTTACTTCTCTGTTGTCCCACGGGCATGTGAGATGAAATATACTTTTTAATCTATACATTACCTAGCTTCTTTCACTTGAAAGAACTGAAATAAATGTATAACATGTATGTTCATTTTTTTGAAACTAGATATAGCTCACAAAATGTTAATATATGAAGTTTGCTGATAATGTTAGCAGGATATATATCTTATCTTCTTAAGTCAACATTGCTGGACTATTTCATGAGTTTTGAATACTCATCTTCACATTTGAAACAGCATTAGTCAACAAAAGCATCCACTTATCAAGTATACCTTACATTTGCAAGAGATGTTCATTATTTACCTTTCTAAGCACTCAGCTTCTTTCAAAGTCCCTGACAAGCCAAGTAAAGCAGCTATTGCTCATGCAGGAGAGTGTGTGAGTGTAGCTTTTGTTCTTTCAATTGTAAGAGATAAAAGAAGATATTTCTTGAGAGTTTTGTGAGGTGCAGGTTTTATTTGATAATCAAACACCATGTTAGCTGAATGGAAAAGAAATGTATAGTACTTTACATTATTTATGCAATCTTTTTGCCTTCCTCATCTCAAAATGACCAGTAAAATTAATTGAGAAATTTGTAAAGTTAATTAAGTAATTCATAAAGATGGAATGGCAGAAGCTTTTGATTTTAATTATTTTAAATTCTGGAGGAATGAATAATTTTAATGTACTCAACTATTTTTTTTAACTGGTGATAATTATTAGTATTTATTTGTGTTCTGAAAGTTGACTTATTTTCATGTTTGTTGGTAGGTTTATAAGGGCATGCTTTTGTCAGTGATCACATTTTATAGTGGGCTGGGGACCGGGCCACATAATTTGGTTAATTGAATGCCAGCGGGACACTGTGTAATTTTAAAAGCTTAATGTGCTATTGTTGATGAATATTATGATGATGGTTGATATATTTTTTATTATCTGTACATTAATAATAATCTCTTATTGCTTTAAATTTTCAATGCAACAAAATAAATGTAACAGATAGCCACATGGAGTATATTTTGTAAAATATGAGCAAAATCATTTACAAACTATCTTCAAAAATTAAACAAAATAATATAAAAATCTAACAATATACTGAAATGCAAATAAACTCTCAAGGCCTGAACTTTATTGTTTATGCTATTTTTATTAGAGATATCTGTCGCCTGAGTTCCTGAGAATATGTTATGATTAAATAGTGAAAGAAAGAAACTGAGTAGTATGTAACTGGCTTTTTCAAATAAAGCTAATTAGAAGTAAAGCAGCCATAGAGCAATGAATGAACATTGTAATTAAAAAGAATGGCACAGATAATCCTATGAAAAATGATATTTATTGTTGATGAAATAATGAGCCAGGGCTGAATTTCAGTTTTTGAGTCTCATAGGAGTAATGTGATTCTATTCAAAATATTTCTCTTTTAGCATCTTAAAAATTATTATGTAAATATACATATAAAGGACTTAGCCATTCCAAAAAATTTATAATGAATTAATAATTTGCTTTATGAGTAGGTATACAAAATTATTTTCATCAATTAGAAAAGCATACAAAGAAGTGATTTTTCAAAACAACTAAAATTCTATTCAAGCTAATATCTTTCATTTAATACCATCAATAACTAGAAATATTTTCTCCTCAGCTTTTGGACTCTGTATGACAGACAGCTTTGTCAATTTAACTTTTTGGAAACACATTTTTGATATCCTGACACTACTCTCTAAGGGCTAAATATCTGGAGATAAGTTATTTTAGAATATTTAAAAGATACCTCAAGATCACAATATTGCCTTTTTAAAAACAGTTTATTGAAGACATTTTAAAAGTGATATGGCACTAAATTTGCATTGTATTTTAGTCTGATTATTAGCTTTAGAAAGTTCCTGGGCTAGCAGGCTGATCACCTCCCATGTCCTGGAAAATTTTAATTAACTCGTCTCCACCACATCCCTAAAAGCAATTCCTTACCGTTCTCAATGTACAGCTGCAACTTGGAAATGCACAAAAAGAAGAGATAGAGCGTAAATGGCTCTTTGCTGGGTGCTTCCAACATGAGGATTTCAAGTGCCAAGGGCCTAGTTTTGATAATAAGGGAAAAAATAGAAGAGAGCCACTGTATTTCATCTGTAGACACCTTTTGCTCACTGTTGCCAGGAGATGTTACAGACTTTGTATCATTTGTCTGTATGTGTCATTTCATTCATTTTAAAACTCCCTTTAACAGATGTAACTCTTTAAATTGAAAGGTAAACAGTGTATATATTTTGGGTATACTGATCTGACTTTTTAAAATGTATAAACATGACTATTGATAATAAACATTGACTCTTCTTATATATTCATATACCTAATGTTTTCTAGTAATGTTCTAGTGCCGTTTTTAACTTTTTCTCTTATTACTTTGTCTCTTATTGATACTTTATATTTTTAAATTACTGTATTTATATAAAATTCCTATTATGTAATTTAAGCACAATATAATATTTAACAAGGTAATAAAATGGATTCATAGTGATTATCTTATAAAATTTAAGGAAAGAGGCTATGATATGAGAAAACAGTATATATTTTACAAGAGAAAGGCAGGTCTGACTCTTGCTCAAGGCCTGTTTCTAGACCATTAGGCATCTGTCTATAAATTAGAAAAAATGGGTCTTTTTCTGGATGGATGCAGCTCTGCACCTAGAAATCTAATATATATATATATATAAGATATATATATATAAGATATATATAAGATATATATTTTATTACACTAAATCTTATATATATAATATATATATACATATATACATATATATATTATATATATATACATATATACACATATATATATATTATATATATATAATTGCACTTTAGGTTCTGCGGTACATGTGCAGAACATGCAGGATTGTAGCATAGGTACATACATGGCAATGTGGTTTGCTGCCTCCATCTCCCCATCACCTATATAGAAATCTTAATGAATAGACAGTGCTTTATGTGAAGGAAAATGGTGGTAATGGTTGCATGACTTGAAGTACAGGACACAAGCCGGATTCCATCTCCTTTATTTCCCTTGGTCAGGAACCTCTGTGTAATGAAAAATTCATACATGTATATGACCATAATGCCGGTAGCATTCCTTCTACCCTCTCTATAGCACAACATTAATTTAATTTAGAAGTAAAACCTAGAAATAATGTCACATAATTACTTCAACTGCAAAATATATTAGTTTGTCAGGCCAAAATTTCTACATATCCAACCATACATACTCATTCCTGCAACTTGCCTTTGCAAAGGCAAAATAACTCTATGCTTATTTCGATGGCAACCCCTCTGAACTGAGACAACAGTCTCTTTAAATCTCATTTACTAAATGTCTTTTAAAATATGTAAAAGCACTTGAGCTTTCTGTAAAAACCTTAGCCCAAAATGAAATAGATAGTAGAATGTGTTCAAGAACTGACTTCTCATTATCAGCCAAAATTTAGTCTATGAAAGTCAAAAAATATTTCAATTTTCTTAGTGCCACTCTCAGAGAAATAACATGAGTGTGACATAATGGATACTAGAATCATATTTCCAACAATTTTATACATTTCCTATTCTCCTGGGTACTTCCTCTTAAACAAACAAAAAGTATGTAATTCACATCCATCCAAACAAATTAAGAAAACAAGATTCCTCTGGACTTCACCTCATTTTGTTCTACAAATTTCTTCCAAAAATCAAAACCGCTTATAGATGGGTATCCTCTTATTTTACATCCTATTACTCATGGAATTCTATAACCCTCATAATAGATGTAATACAGTCCTCTCAAATTGCTTGCATTTCCTCCAACTTTTGATGTCATCTCAATATATTCTTTACTTACTGTTCTAGGAATTTGCTGTACCATTTGTCATTTCTCCATTGAATACTTCGAAATGCCCTCTCCTGTAGCTGCCTGCCAGGATGTACGTATCAGTTCAATCATATTTATAAAGAACATATAATGTAGTGGCCTTATGCCAAAGTGTCTTTCATATTTAACAACGCAGACGACAACAGCAACATCATCAAGAATAAATATTATAGTTTATTCTTAATCCTGTCTAAGTAATGCTCCACTTCTTTTGATCATGCCTGAAGTATAGAAAAAAAAAATGACTCTCAAATTCCAATTCTTTTCTGCTCTCAGTGCTACATATATAACCCACCTAACTTTCCAAAGTTTATATCCAAAGATCACCTTTCATTCTTTATTTGGTTTGACCACTTACAATTTTGATAATAAAATTATCTTTTGAAATGTTCTTTCTTTGTTGCCATGACACCAGTCTCTTTCTGAGTCTCCTTTTTATGATGAAACTTTACTACACATGATTCAATAGACTAATTTTCCTTTATTTATACTTAAATTATTTCTGCACTAGGTTTTTTCTTAACCCTCTTCCCTCTTCCTATTCTGAGTTCTCTTCTTGTGCACTCCTAAAAGAATGTCAATAATCACGAGCACAGAGAAAACACGGTTTTCTCTCTTTGCACATTTCAAAGAGTAAGAATCATCAGGCATAATATAGGAATTTTGCATTTATTGGTTAATATTTGAAGTGTTTAATATGAATTATTTAAAATGATTATACCCATCAGTATGTCTTTAGGGTTATCTATAGGAATGCTATTAACCATGAAGTTTTTATACAATGATACAATTCTCTAATGAATTAATGAGTTCCTGTCTTTCCTAACAGTTGTATTGGCAGTGATTAATTTTATTTTATTTCCCATATTAAATATAGATTGTGCATTTCAAAAGAGAAACACCTAGTATCTCAAATATTGGCCACTCACCCTTAAGTACTCATTTAGTTTCTGCTTCTGCAGATTACTGAATTGCCTAATTACCTACTAAGCACTGTGTCAATAATTAATTTCTGTTAAATGCTGATAATGTCTGAGTAGCAATAAGTGTTTATCTACAAGACATTTTTGTAGAATCAAAATGCCCTGTATGCATCATTTCATGACAAATAAATGAAAAAACAACTAAAAATCTTAAAGCTACTAGTGATATGAGTTCCTCTGTCCACAGTGGCCTTAATCATGACATCACAGATTAACAATCACCAAAGCCAGATATAAATCGTAACTGAGGAAATAAAGACAGCTGTTTCATGAATATAGGAACATGAAAGTTGGGCATTTATGTTCCTCTATCCAGTGATAAAAATGTCACTGGGATGATATTTTTTTGGATTAAAAAATTATAAAACTTTTACCTTTGCTTTAGAGAATGTAGAGAAAACATTGTTTTCTGAAAACAATTCTGTGAAAACATTGACGTTAACAACAAACACACCTACTTGGAAAAGAGGATAACATGTTGGTCAATGTTAAATTATATTTACTTTGATATGTCTCTGCAGGTTAAATCAATAATTGTATGAAGCTTGAAGTTCACATTTATTATGGAGGGCACTTGTAAAAATGTATTTGAAGCCTGTAAGAGCCAGAAGGACTCAGTCATATGCAGCCTTCTGTGCCTGATGTTTTCTTTTGAACTAGAGAGAGAAGTGAGCATATAGTCTGTTATTGTAGCTTGTGCACAAAGACTCAAATAAGAAAGATGTGGGTGTCTGTAGGAGAAAAGGTTTAGAAAACCGGGCATATTTTCTATGACTGTTAAGAATTTGTATTATTGGAATTCCGTATGTCTAAATGCAATTGAAGGAAATAAACATCTCTATGTATAATGAAATTAACTGAAACATAATTGAACAAAACAGGAAATAAAGAAAAATCAATCAAATAATTAAGAAATAATGCTTTTTTTCTGATGAAGTCATAATAATGTTCTCATTTTTAAATTAAGAAGACAGTAACTCCAATATAAAGCATCTATACCAGTGATCTCAGGCACTTCATTACCTGATAGAATACCTTATAGTACAAAACTGAGATCTAAAAATATACAATCAGTTAAATCTGTCTCTTTACTTATTTTAAGCCAGTATTAAAATCATGCCATTGAAAAGAATAATAACATAATATTATAGGACATAATGTGATGTGATATGACATACTTAATATAAATTCATATGATATATCATATCTTACTCCACATTTTGGTTACTTGTAGAATGCTAGTATTGAACTTGTGCTGAATTCTTTGGAAGAGAGTGATATGGCTCAGAAAGGAAGTTAAACTAAATGCAGTGATAATCTCAGGCATTCCAGGATGAGATAATGTATGATTACAAATACAGAATTTATGATGAGTCATTAAACACATATAAAATCATACATATCACTGTGTTGATGCATATTGTCCTGAAATTTTTTGTAACTTGATTTTTTAAAAAAATCAAATGCACATACGGTGTAACTTACATACACAAAGCCTCTTTTCTTCATGCTCATGGCATTCATTGTGGAACTTTCTGCTTAACCTAAAAAGCTTCTTGTCCTTGTAAAAAGAAACTTTCTAGTGGAGTGTACACAGGATACCTAGTAACTAAGGCAGGACTCTATGTTTGGTGTCTAAATAAGACACAAATACACATAGAGGGAGGCACTATTTTATTTTTAAAAAGTAGAGTATTTGGTATTATATAAATCTAAATATTAATTTTGCTCAACCAGTTACTAATTTCATGCCTTATTCATCTGTAATATTGGGATAATATTACTTGACTTTTAAAATATTAAGCAAAGTGCCTTGTATATGATAGGCATTTAACATTTTAAAATGCTTACATTAAGATAGTATTTTAGTTAAAGCTGTGTCTTTGAAATAGGTAAGCATCCTGTCATAAGTTACTGATGTAAGTCAAGCATACTGCGAAATGCTTCTGGAGGGAATTCCAGGTGTATAAGACTGAGGATTCCATCTTTTAAATTTACTATCCCCAACAAGAGTCATAGGAAAGAACACACCTATATTCTTTTTTTTTTTTTGGCAATTATTGCATTCATGGCACATATCTAAATATTTATTCAATAAGAAAAAGATCCATCTTTTCTCAGAAAACATGTCAAATGGAGATACTGTTGCCCCTGATCTTGGATCTATATAGTCCTGCAAAGATATATCCCACTGCAATAAAAGGGGCTAGTGCATCAAAATTACTGCAAAAAATACTGCCTTTGCTGACACAGAATTATTGATCTAAATGTTGTGAACCTCACCAATATAGTTTTTGATGCTATACATCTGACTGGAAACAAATTTGACAATGTAGTTGTCAAATTAGATATGGAGCAATAACTGCTCATTGTGATGAAGAAGGCAGGATTTCTTATGTGGAGTTACAAAAAGACCTAGATGAAGTAAAAGGGCAGAGTTATGGACTTTTCTTAAGGGCAGTTGTATAATGGTTCTGACAAAAATGAAAGAAAGCACAAAAATCTCTCTTTGGAAAACACAGATGCTGTCATCATCATACCAGCTTTTCTTTTTTTTAAAATAACCTCTAGCTTAACTTCCAAATACATTAAAACCATTGCTAGTGTTTATATGCTCTGGGACATCAATGAGCCAAATACCATTGACTTTGTTTATGGCTTGGTGCCAAAACAAATGTGTTATATTTGATATATCTGTTCTCATTATTAAAGAGGTTATCTATTCAATCTACATCTGGGGATATCTACATTGATGCAGGAAATTTTGATAAATGAAGCTCCTTCATCACAAAGGACAAAGGAAGCATACAGTGACATTTGTGAGAAAATTAAGGCTGTCAGTTTCCTCTACATTGTTTGCCAACTTGCTGAGCTCAGCATTTCTTATAGCATCTGGGCCACAACTGATACTGAGCTCCTCTGTGGAGGGATTTACTTTGGTACCCTTATCACTCTACCCTTATCCAATCCTATGTGCTTCTTCCACTTCCCCTCAATATCTGGATAAACATGGACTTGTTTTGGTGACAGTTTCACTGAACAAAGAGTATATTTAGTTTTCCTTTGGTTCTAAATATAGATCTCATGAAAATAAACTTCACATACTATAGAAATATAACAGAAACTCGTTTTCTGTTTGAATTAGCCAGTTATTTTCTGTGGATAGCAATTAAAAACACTGACAAATACTGCGCAGAATTTTACAACCAGATATCTGTGAGAAATTGTGATATATTTTCTCTACAAAGATATACTACACCCCAAACCCAGATAAAGTGTCAGCATTTAATATAAATGCATATTAGAATCAACAAAAGCGAATACACAAAAGTAAGTACAATACTTCTTGAAGGTTCATGTTGACCCTTTCCCTCATGATGTGTCTGTGTGTGGGGGGGCAGGGGTGGTTTGGTGATGCAGATTATTCTTGCTAGAGCTGCCCTGTCATCCACTCTCACATTGTTTTGGTTTTCCAGCATTAACTTTGTAAGAGTTTGTTTTCATTTATTCATTCATTCATTCTTTACATTTTTTTTCAATTTTGGGGAATTTGTTGACATAGCACCTTAAATAACCCTAGTCCCTGAATGTTATTTATTTCCTTACATTCACTGGTAAGGTTAGTAAATATAGAGTCAGATTTTTCTGACTATTGGTTATAATTTGTTTGGCTAAAATGTATCCAACATATTTTACTATAATATGGGAAAAAATGAAAATTATTATGTGTCAAATTAGAATCTGCTTTTTCCAAAATTTATTGATAATGCTTTTCGGAACCCCTTCAAATATAATTAAGTTTTAAAGATATACTTCCTGGTAACACATATTCCTGAATATAGTGGAATATACCCAAAAAAAAGTCTTTGCAAGGAGGCCTGAGCTTTAGAGATTTTCAAAGACACCTTTAAATTTTAAAAAACTCATTGTATAAATGAATGTGTTTATCCACTTTCCTACTCTAATAGTATCTGCTAATCTGAAACTGAACTAGCTTCCTACTAAGCAATCTCGGGCATTGTGTATATAACAGAATTTAAATAAACCAATCTTTTGCAATAATCTGCACACATATTAATTTTCTCTGATTTTATCTGCCCTATAACAATACTCAATTAACATGGGGTTGGTACTTTGAGATAATACTATTAAGTAGCAATTCTTTAATGAGATCCTTCAAATAATTGACTTTCCTTGACAAAACTAATTACTGTAAAACACTGCCCAATCATTCCGGTGCCTTGAAAATGTTAGATGTAACTGCCACTCTAGCATAGGTTATATCACATCTCAATAATGAAGGATATAAAAATGGCTCTCAGCTAAAATTTTGTAGGCATTGCAGAATTATAAGAGCTAAAGCTGTTTAAATCAGCCCTTGTCTTTTAATCAGTGTAAGAGAGAAGTTGACTCATACTGCCTTGCAGCCTCTAGCTCCTGGTTTCCCAGCATTTACTAAACGTGTAGCTCAATTTAAAGTAAGTATCAGTCACTGGCTGATACCACAAAATCATGAACCAAACTTTTAAGTGGAAGGAGCTAGTCCTTTTAATTCTGGCAATTTTTGATAGGCTAGTAGTGTTGAATAATATTTAATGGTAGTATAGTATAGTGTTCAGAAATGTTCTCATCTCAAAAATCCACAAAACATACATTTTTCTCAGTATCACATTATACCTATTTTAAAAGTGACCACATAACTGGAAGTAAATCACTCCCCAGCAATTGCATAGCATTTCACAGGTTTAAATAAAATATTGGTTGGCTGCTTATTTGT
>CAUYQU010095799.1:0-14782 GCA_963574635.1 Cheracebus regulus
AATCCTTTGGATATATACCTAGTAATGGGATTGCTGGGTCAAATGGAATGTCTATTTCCAGGTCCTTGAGGAATCGCCACACTGTCTTCCACAATGGTTGAACTAGTTTACACTCCCACCAACAGTGTAAAAGTGTTCCTATTTCTCCACATCCTCTTCAGCATCTGTTGTCTCCCGATTTTTTAATGATTGCCATTCTAACTGGTATGAGATGGTATCTCAATGTAGTTTTGATTTGCATTTCTCTAATGACCAGTGATGAGCATTTTTCATATGTTTGTTGGCCTCATGTATGTGGAGACCATTATTCTAAGTGAAGTAACTCAGGAATGGGAAACCAAACATTATATGTTCTCCCTTATAAGTGGGAACTAAGCTATGAGGACATAAAGGCATAAGAATGATAAATTGGACTGGGAATTCAGGGGGAAGGGTAGAATAAAAGACTATTCTTTTAGGGGGATGAGGAATAAAAGACTACATATTGGGTACAGTGTACACTGCTCGGGTGACAGATGCACCAAAATCTCAGAAATCACCACTAAAGAACTTTTCCATCCAACCAAACACCCCTTGTTCTCCAAAAACTATTGAAATAAAAAAGCAAAACAAAACAAAACAGGGAGCTGTGGTGTTATGATATGTACTGGTTTTATCCATGGTTCCTGGCTCACAACTCTCATTGTCCTTGTTTCAACCTTTTGTTACAATGTTGGATTTGTCAGGCCTCAGGGGCAGGCCTACGACCTTTCCCTATCTTCATTTTACTCTAATGTTCCCCCACTTTTCTGATTGTGGGTCTTAAGACCCTCCCATGAGAGGGTCCACCCTATACCCTGGAGGAAGGAATGCTGATGTCACAAAGCTTCCATAAAAACCCAAGATGAGAAAGTTCAGTGATCTTCTGGATAGCTGAACATGTGGAGGTTCCTGGAGGGTGGCATGCCCAGGGAGGGCATAGAAATTCTGCATCCCTTCCCCTGTAACTCACCCTATGTGTCTCTTCATCTGCATCCTCTGCAATATGCTTTATAATAAATCAATAAGTGGAAAAAAAAGAAATTGAAATGGAAGGGACAGACAAGTGTGCAGTGCTCAATAAAGCAAGCAGGAGGAGAGTTCTAGGCTTTACTGTCTTTAAAGTTTCTATCTCTTGCTCAGAGGCTGGGATTCCACTGTGCCTTGAGCCATTCACCTGGGTAATGTGGGGTACATGGGAACTTGGAGGCTCACATCCATGTGGCAGGCAGATCTAGTGTCCTTGTACTTTGGGAAAATTCTCCTGGAGTTATGCACATCTATAACAGTACAACTATCATTCAGAACCCACAAGATAAAGATGGAGAACTCTCCATTTCACTCATAATAGCCACAAACTATTGACCTGAGTGTTTGGATCAGACCCAGAAGCTGGTCTCAGGAGGCTCACACTTTTTGCTCTGGGCCCCTCCATCTGAGCCAGGAACCAAAGTAGGAAGAGCTGGAGAGGGACCCTGGGGAGCAAGTGGTTAACAGGGAGAAGATAGCAGGAAGCAGAGGATATCATTGGTTGGGTAGAGGGTGGGAGAGTCTTCCAATACTGAAGCGGATACTGACCTTTCTGCCTTTAGGCCAAACTGAGAGATTAAAACCTCTGAGAAATTAAAACCAGTGTGGTCAGAGCAGGGGAGGCTGAAAGGAGGGAGTAGAAGAACTGAAGAGCCTTTAGCACAGCCTCGCCCCTGCCCTCAACTGCTTTGCTCATGTGATATACAACACAGTGAGAAGGCGCTGGACAGGCAGTCAAAGAAAACTGGGTTCTAGTCCTGGCTCCACAACTCCATGGTTCACTCATCTCTACAAGGAGGAGGCGTGGATGATCTGGAACACCTCCTGCGTGGCTATCAGGATGCTGTGATGATTCTAAGGAAGTGGAGGCAATCTCTTGGGAATCTCTGGAAAGTATTACTGGAAGCTTAAAAAATTAAAACAAAACAAAACAGAAACAATAAAAAAGTGATTCCCATCCCCTGGCCTCCTGCTATGACTGAGATGTTCAGACCTGAGATCTGAGAGTTCCTAAATACAGGTATCTGACATGGATGGGGCAAGAACAGAACACCCACAAACACTTTGCAGTGCCCACAGAGAGGAAAGGTATGAAGCATGGGACAAATGAGAGCATCCATTCAAAAGTCACTCTGGTGGCAGATGTTGCTAATGCAGGGGCTGTTAGTGTGTGGGGACAGGGAGTGAGTGTATAGGAACTCTACTTTCCACTCAATTTTGCTGTGAATTTAAAATTGCTCTAAAAGTAAATTTTTCTAATTAAAAAAACCTGTCATTCACTTTTCTAAAGGCTTTTGTCTCCTACACTCACAAGTTTTATCCTGAGAAAAGGTCCTTTTTTAGTTAAATACACAAGGATTGAATTTCAGTGTGTTTGAGAGCAGAGAGGCTTTGCCTTTCAAAGAAGATTTTTTTCCATTTTCTCTGAAAATCTTAATGTTTTGTCATATGACTTAAACATTTTCATGACTCTAGACCAAATGGAGATGATCGAAGTTCAGAGAAAAAATAAGAGAGAGAGAAATCTTGAAATCAAGAAGTTGAATAATCTTTCTTAGTAGAGATTTCTAAGTAAATAGGGAATCCTTTATGAGGTTTAATTCCAAAGTCTTTATTCAGGCAAAAATTATCTTAGTTAATGGAACTTCTATTTGGATAGAGACCATAGAATTAGGAGATTGAGAGGCAGGTTATAAGGAATCCAAAAGACCTGAGACTTGGTTAACAGAACTCCTGGTGGAAGCCAAGTAGACTGATCCGAGGCACTTTCCTTTTTCCCTCTCCTTGCCCCCTATATTTCTTTCTTTCTTTGTTTTTTGAGACATGCTCTGGCTCTCTCACCCAGGCTGAAGTACAGTGGTGAGATCATGGCTCACTGTGGCCTCGATCTAGGCTCAAATAATCCTCCCACCTCAGCCTCCTGAGTAGCTGGAACCACATGTGTTCACCAGCACTTTCTCCTGTCTTAGACCCCTGCTCTTTAGTGTCTTCTCAAACTTACCAAATGAGATCTTTACAGAGGCAAGTTTGGCAGACTGTGGTTAAAATATGAGCTAAACAGTGTCTCCTCCACCTCCCTTCCACCCTGTTCCTCTTTGAAGCTTTAAAGGGTCCTCCATGCTTATTCTATGATTCATTTTAATAAAGCTTTGCTCTCTTGTTGCAGCTCAGAGATCTCTTTGAGGTGGTAACTGATCACATCTTAACAAAGACTTATTTCTTAAGAGGAGCTATTGAAAACGTACAATATCAGTTCCGTCTCATTTCCTCAGCCAAGGTTTTCTGTCCCTCCTTGAGGGTGGACCCAATTGGCTTTATTCCTAAGACTTCCCCTGAATGTTGGGACACGCTTGATATTCTTTCTCACTAACAATGGGATTTGGAATTAAGTACCATTCATCAGATTTGGGGCCTGGGACCTATGACATCTTTGTACCCATTGTCCTAAGTTTTCTCTTTTTCTCTAGTTGTTGAATATAACTGGGATTCAGAGCACAAGGTTAGGGTTTCTGGAGTCAACAGACCCTTCCATGGGAGGCTAAGAGGGTCTTGCTTTTCATCAAAAGGAGGTTAAGTCTGCCTGATCTCCAGTTAGAGACATTAACAGGGAACTACCAAAGACAAAATGGCACAATGTTGGGAATTGTTGAGACCAAGAAAAATGTCAAGACTGGGCCACAAGTAGAATCAGGGTTGGGGGTTTCCAGAGCCAGGCAAACTAAACAATCTGGTTTGGGGCTAAAATCTACTTGTGTGGGATGGTAAGACCCCTGTTATGCCTCTCCTGCATGTCTAACTGAGGTATTAAAAGAAAGCTTCAATGCTCAAAGAATAAAAGTGCAACACTGGGAATGACAGGCTGAGGAACTGAAGCTTTTGTTAGGGTCTCAGCCAGGTACTTCTGCACACTGTCTGTACTAGGTCACTGGCTCTCTTCTGGTAGTGTAAGAGTGACTCGATTATTATTTTAGAGACAACTGTTTCCTTTTTGCCTTCCTGTCTTTCATGATGGCAAAGCCTATTTCTCCTTTGTTCTTCTGTATGTTCACATATCACAGAAATCCCATAACTCTCTTAATTTGCTCTGCAGGAAATCTGCTCTAGAAATGTACAATATGCTGTGTTATAAAAATGTGTTATATAAAAGTCTAATACTTTGGCTTCTGGGAAGATGGAGTAGACATACTTTTCCTTATTCTTTCCACTAAGTACAACTAAAAACACAGAATATTATATACCATACAAACATAAGGCTTTAGAAAGAAGAGAGAAGACAGACTGCCTAGGGACACTGGGACGTGAGGAGTGACACAGTGGTGAGTCACCTGGGTTTTCTTTTTGCTTTACATATACCAAACTTAGAGCTGAATAAGCCTGCAACCAGCAAACACCAGTGGCCACAGACAAAACAAAAACAATAAAATAAAAACCAACAAAAGCCATTCCTCTCAGTCAAAGAATCAGAAAAGGGTCAGCACAGCACGAGAGAAAACTTTTAGATAGGAACTGCTCTAATCTATTCAATCACCACAGTCAAAAGGTAGCCCTACGATCACTCACACCAGCAAAGTGGGGCACCTAGATTTTCACCCTCTTGAGACTGTAACAAAGCATACCAACATGCCCTCCACATTGTTTCCACTGACCCCGCAAATGTCCCCCCACCTCAAATGTCAAGGAGGCCAAGTGAGGAACCTGGACTTCTACCTCCCTCTGAGAGCTCCATGAGGCAGCCCATCACTCTTCTTCTGTCGGAGATGTGTCAGAGAGAAAGCCAGCTCAAGAAAGTTTAAATAAAATCCTGGGTCTTATAACATAATTCAGTCATGTGCCACTTAACGATGGAGAAATGCATTGCTAGGTGATTTTGTCATTGTTTGAACATTTTTGATATGGTTTGGCTCTGTGTTCCCACCCAAATCTCATCTTGAATTGTAATTCCCACACGTCAGGGAGAGACCTGGTGGGAGGTGGTTGGCTTATGGGGGCATTTTCTTCTATGCTGTTTTCATGATAGTGAGTGAATTCTTACAAGATATGATGATTTAAAGTGTTTGACAGTTCCTCACCTACTGCTCTTTCTCCTGACACCCTGTGAAGAAGGTGCCTGCTTACCCTTTGCCTTCTGCCATGATAGTAACTTTCCTGAGGCCTCCCTAGTCATGTGGAACTGTGAGTCAATTAAACCTCTTTCCTTCATAAATTATGAATACTATAAGCAATTGTAACAAAGTGGTAAGTATTTGTGTACCTAAACACATCTGAACATTAAAAAGGTATAGCAAAAATACGGTGTTATAATATTATTATTTTAGACAGAGTCTGATGTGATTAAAAATGTGTATGGAAGAAATATGCTATATAAGACAATCTTCATATACATAAAATAAGTAAAAGGAGTTAAAGGAAGTAAGATTTTTATACTTTACCTGAACAGGAAAAATAATGGCATCAGTAGGTTATGATTAAGATCTTTCTCTCTCTCCATATCTAGAATAAAAGATATAAATATCAGCAGAACATATATTGTTTTCAAGTGTTCACGGTGCATATATCTACATAGACCATATCCTGGGCCATAAAACAAACTTCAATTACTTTAAAATAATTGAAGTCATACAGTGTGTTTTCTGAACACCATGGAAGCAAACTAGAAATCAATAGCAGAAATATTTCAAGAACTTAGAAAAAGAAGAACAAACTAAAACTAAAGCAAATAGAAAGAAGAATAAAAATAAGAACAGAAGTCGGCAGGATGCGGTGGCTCATGCCTGTAATCCCAGCACTTTGAGGGGCTGAGGCAGTTGGATCACCTGAGATCAGAAGTTTGAGACCAGCCTGGCCAACATGGCTAAACCTTGTCTCTACTAAAAATACAAAAATTAGCTGGGCGTGGTGGCGCATGCCTGTAATCCCAACTACTCTGGAGGCTGAGGCAGGAGAATTGCTTGAACCAGGACCCAAGAGGCAGAGGTTTCAGTGAACCGAGATCATGCCACTGCACTCCAGCCTGGGCTACAGAGCTAGACTCTGTCTCAAAAACAAACCAAAACAAAACAGAAGTCAATGAAATTAAAAACAGAAGGCCAGGCACGGTGGCTCACGCCTGTAATCCCAGCACTTTGTGGGGCCGAGGCAGTTGGATTACCTGAGGTCAGGAGTCCGAGACCAGCCTGGCCAACATGGCAAAACCCCGTCTCTACTAAAAGTACAAAGTAGCTGGGCATGGTGACAGGTGCCTGTAATCCTAGCTACTCAGGAACCTGAGGCAGGAGAATCGCTTGAACCCAGGAGGTGGAGCTTGTAGTGAGCCAAGATCTTGCCACTGCACTCCAGCCTGGGTGACAAGAGTGAGACTCCATCTCAAAAAAAAAAAAAAGGAAGAAATTAAAGACAGAAAACAATAGAAAAAATAGGTAAAATAGATTTGGATCTTTGAGAAGATCAACAAAATTGATAAACCTTCAGCAAGACTGACAAAGAGAATAGAGAGAATATATAATCAGTACCAGGAATAAAATAAGGGATATCATTACAGATTTTGCAGACATCAACAGGAAAATGATGAAAAACATTACTATAAACAACTCTACACATATAAATTTGACAACTTAGATGTAGTGAGTCACTTCCTTGGAAAACAAGAATTACTACAATTTACCCAATGTGAAAGAGATAAATAGTCCTTTAGCTATTAAGAAAATTGAATTTATAATTTTAAAGCTTTCTAAAAGGAGTCAGTAGGCCAGAAGTTTTCACTGGAGAATTCTACAAAATATTTAAAGAAGAATTAACATCAATTATGCATAACTTTTACAGAAAAGGAGGGAACACTTTCCATTTCATTTTATAAAGCTGATTTTACTCTCATACCAAAACAGACAATAAAAAACAGAACAAACAACTTTTAGGCCAGTATTTCTCATGATTATATATACAAAAATCCTTAACAAAGTATTAGCAAATAGAATTCAGCAATATATAAAAAATGTACACCATATCTATGCTTATTCCAGGGATGCAAGGCTGGTTCAATATTTGAAAATTAATCAATGTAATTTACCATATCAGCAGACTGAAGAAAACAATTTACATGGTCATATCAATTGATGCAGGACAGACATTCGACAAAATTCAGTAGTCACTAATGAAAAAACTTTCAGAAAAATAGAAATAAAGGGGAATATTCTCAACTTGATTTAAAAAGATTCACAAAAAAACCTACTGCTAACATTATATCTAACGGTGAAAGCATGATGCTTTTTTCCTAAGATTGGGAACAAGGTAAGGATGTTTTCTCCTCTTATCATTCTTATTCAACATGGCACTAGAAGTTCTAGTCAGTTCAGTAAGGTTAAAAAAAACAAACAAACAATGCATGCAAGGAAAAAAACAAGAAAGAAAAGATAAAAAAGGAAATAAAAGACACATGAAAAGGAAGAAATAAAAAATAGGAATCTCTATTTGTAAATTATATTATTGGTTATATAGAAAATTCCAAAGAACCAACCAAAAAATTTCTAGGCCACATAAATGCACTCAGAAAGTCTGCTGAATATAATGTGAGCATCCAAAAATCATATTTCTGTATGCTAGCAGTAAACAGGTAAATGTCAAGAGTATAAATATAAGACCATTTATAACTGCTTAAAACATAAAATATTTAGGTGTAAATCTATGAAAATGGATATAAGACTTGTATGATGATAACTACAGAAAGCTGATGAAATAAACCAAATGGAAGAAACCAAAAAAGATCTAAATTAGGTGGAAAATTATACTGTGTTGATGAACTGGAAGACTCCACGTAGTGAAGATGTCAATTTTGCCTAAATTGATATATAGGTTTAATGCAATTCCTATTAAAATCTCAAAAATATTTTTTGTAGACACAGATAAAATTATTTTAAAATATATATGGAAAGGCAAAGGAACCAGAATAGCTAAAACAATTTTGAAAAAGACCAGTAAAGTGGGAGGAATAGGTCTTTCCCATATCTAGCCTTAATATATAGCTATATAATATGGCACTGGTAGAAAGACACATAGACTAGTGGGACAGAACAAAGAACCCAGAAATGGATGCATACAAATACGCCCAACTTGTTTGTGAAAGAAGTGCAAAAGAGGCTTTTCAACAAATGGTTCTGAAGCAACTGGACATCCACAGGCAAAACAAAAACAAAACCAAGAACCTTAACAAACACAAATTATCCAAAAATTAACTCAAAATGGATTGTATCTTAAGTGTTAAAACTATTAAATTTTAGAAAAACCATGGGAGAAAATCTTCAGTGTCTAGGGCTAGGTAGAAATTCCTACACTTGGTATTTTAAATGCACAATCCATAAAAGGAAAAATTAATAAATGGAACTACATAAAAATTTAAAAAATTTGTTCTGCAAAAATGTCTAAGATAATCAAAAAACATGTTACAGAGTGGAAAACATATTTTCCAGCCACATATCCGACAAAGGACCTGTATCTTGAACATATAAATAACTCTGAATATTCAACAGTAAAAAACCTGAGCAATCCCATTAGAAAATGGGAAAAAGATATGAAGAAACATATGACATAAGAGGATCTATAGATGGTAAATAAGCACATGTAAAGATGCTGAGCATCATTATTGCTTGGGGAAGTGCAAGTTAAGACTATATGTTATCAGTAAACTTATAATGGCTAAAATAAAATGGTGACAACACCAAATACTGGTGAAGACATAGAGAAACTGACCACTCATTCACTCCTGGTGGGATTATAAAATGATACAGACACTCCAGAAAATAATTTGGCAGTTTCTTAAAATACTAAACATGCAACTCTATACAAACTGGCACTCACACCCATGAACATTTATTATAGAGAAAGAAATACTCAAATTCACATAAAAACCTGTACACAAATGTTTATAGCAGCTTTATTCATAATATCCAAATTCTGGAAACAATTCAGATATCTTTCAATGAATGAATGAGTGCTTAAACAGTGGAATACTGCTCAGTAAAGAAAGCAAGAAGCTATTGGTACATACATCAGCTTGAGTAAATTGCCAGATTCATTCCATATTGTGCTGATTGAAAAAAGCCAATAACAAAATGTCATATGCTATATGATTATGTTTATATGACACTTTTGAAATGACAGAGTTGCAGAAATGGAGAGTACATTGGTGAATGCCAGGTTTTAAGGGGTTGGGGGCAGCAGTGGGGAAGTGGTGTGGCTGTAAGAGGGCACCATGAGGGATCCTAGTGGTTATGGAAATGCTTGTATCTTGACTGTATCAATATCAACATCCTGGTAGTGATATTGCACAATTGTTTGTTGATGGCACTGGTAGGAAAAATTGGGTAAAGAGTGTTCACTAGGTCTCTCTGTATAACTTCTTACAACTACATGTGAATCAAAAATTATCTCAAATTTAAAAGCAAAAAAAATATTTTAAAGAGCTGTCAAAACTTTTTTTTTTTTTTGAGATGGAGTCTCGCTCTGTGGCCCATGCTAGAGTGCAATGGTGCGATCTCAGCTCACTGCAACCTCTGCTTCCCGGGTCCTGGTTCAAGCAATTCTCCTGCCTCAACCTCCCGAGTAGCTGGGATTACAGGTACACACCACCATGCCCAGCTAATTTTTGTGTTTTTAGTAAAGACAAGGTTTCACCATGTTTGCCAGGGTGGTCTTGAAGTCCTGACCTTGTGATCTGTCCATCTCGGCCTCCCAAAGTTCTGGGATTACAGGCATGAGCCACCATGCTCGGCCACTGTCAAAACTTCTTAGTAATAAGAGAAATGTGAATTTTCAGTGCAATGAGATACCAATTTGCACTGACGAGAATGGCAAAGATAGAAAGTTGGATAATACAACATTTAGTGGGGTTGTTGGGTCACAGGAACCCTCCTGCCCTGCTGAAGGGAATGTAGGCTAGTATAGCTCATGATTTTGCAGTCCTCAGTCAAATTAGGTACCCATAGCTCTACTACCCTTCTGGGATCATAACAGGACATGAATAGAAAGTAAAGGAGTTAGGATGTCCATGTCCATCACTTGGAGAGAGCAAGTAAACTGTGGTAGATATATACCATGTAGCACAATAACACCTTTAGAAGCAATGAATTAGATGTACACGTAATAGCACAGACAGAGCTTTAAAACATGGTGTGGAGTAAGATAAATAAGGCGCAGATTAGAACCATTATATGTAATTTTACATAAGGTTTTAAAATAGACAAGAATACTTTTTTCTTTTTACAAGGTTGCATACAAATTCAAGAAAACATGTAAGCCATATTACAATTGTTGCCTATAGTTGGAAAAAGAGCAGGGATGGTAGATAAATAGTATATATGTAAATAAACAAAAAGGGACTGAGTATGGACCTTGATGATACTGTGCCTTGAAATGAATATGATTAGCTCCATCCTGGCACCTGACGGAATTAAAGGAGGAAGAGAAGAAGTAAGGAAAGGCTGGTTGTATGGAATTGAAGGCTGGGTAGACTGAATGTAAACAGCAGCTAAGAGGTATTGGTAAATTTAGTGCTCGCTTCGGCAGCACATATACTAAAATTGGAATGATACAGAGAAGATTAGTATGGCCCCTTGCAAGGGATGACGCTCAAATTTGTGAAGCATTCCCTATTTTTTAAATTCTCCACTCATCAACCAGGAAGAACCGCATTTGCTTATTTATTCACACAAACATTTACTCATTTAGTAAATAACTTTTCCCTGTCCACTGGGAAAAAAAAAGGAGAGAGAGAGATATTGGCAAATTTAGAAAGATGCCAGAAGCATGCATAGCTCAGTTCTTCATCTTTCTCTTGGGAGTCAGCCTCCATTGTGAGGATTTGCTCCATTGTTAGGTTTGGGCCTCCTAGGATTGAGTGGGCAAATTTTCCTAATTCTGTGGTTTAGCCAGTAGGCCCATTTGGGGAGTCCACACTTCCAGCTGAATTTAATTAATAATGACTTCCATTCCCATTTTCTTACTCAAATTGCTCACCACCGGGTAGGTAAGAGGGGTGCTATTAACTGGGAGCCCCTCTTGGAGATTACAGCTTTCACAGGCACACAAGTCACTTAAACTTTGTTATGATTATGATTTCCCAACCGATTTTTCTATCATCTTATCCACCTGGATCAAGGTACAGCCTGGACTTAGCAAAAAGCAACATACTGAGCTAAGGAGTAAAGGTACTATTCTCACCACTAGAGAGGAGTGAAGCTGTTATCAGAGCTTCATATCAGAATTTGTTGACTCAGTTTGTGTGTAAAATTTAATTCACAGATTAAACAAGCTTACTTATCAGGCTTTCACTGGATATTTTCAATTATTATTATGTTACTAGGGTGGGGTATTCTAGAAGGAAAAAAGAAAAGAGAGTTGCAGACATGCTGGGAACAATGGGTAGGAGATAGCAAGAGAGTCAAACGGTACTTAGAAACCTTAGCCATCAAGGAGAGCCTTATCCAGTACAACTGACATCCACAGCCTCAGCACAAGGTGAACTTCTGCTCCATATTCTGCTCATCAGGTGACAAAATATCAAATCCAGTTTAAATAGTTTGTCATTTTAAAAAAGATATTTGAAATGGCTAACTTCAGCTATTTGAAAAATCACTAATGTGCAACTCCTCATCCTTCAGTCTTATTTGATAAAAGATATGGTTTGATATTAGTATCTTAAAATAATTATATATTTGTAAAGTCTACTTTTGATACTCTTCTAAAAATGTACACCTTATTCCTCTCTGCAGTGATCTAAATAATAAAGCCAAGTTTATTAATATGAATTCTTTGTACTTCCAAGGTCTTTTCTAAACCTAGTTAAAGATGTGTGTTAAATAAAGAAGTATCTTCAATTTAAACCATTATCTTAGATGCTCTCTTGCTTTATAGAATGCTGTGAATTTGCAATATGTGTGTTTTATATTATGCAATGGTAGACTTTGATCAGGTGAAATGTAGTTAAATAGTAATCTGTAATAAATTTATATTACATATATAGCCATGTTTGCAAAACTTCTTTCCAACTTAGAATGCTAATAATGACTTTAACTTTTAATTTCTTCAGTTCTAGCTTGAGGAAACTGTGAGTGTGTTTGAAAACCTTGGCTGGCAGTAATGTTTCTAATATCATTAGAACACACATCTTCCAGTGTGTTAGAAACACACATCTGATCTCTGGAGTCATTATATTCACTCAAATGCTTAGATCTTCATCCACACTGAATTAGAAGGAATCAGTATAAATATGAGTAGATATCTTCATAATGCAGAGTTGAACCTGCTGAGAATTACTTATCACATCCTCCAGAAGCCAAACATAAACATAAATGTGTTTTTATGTTTAAAATGCAATATGTGATTATTGTATAAAGGTAAACATTTAAAAAGTATAGGACAGAGTTAGTTTTGTATCTTCTTAATTCCCTTTCCTGACCCTCCTCAGATAACCACTGTTACATTTTGTGTGCATCCCTCCAGAACTTCCAAAACTTAACTTTGATTTTTTGGCACAGGAATGTTGCTATTCAGATATAATTATTATACTGTGACTACATTGACCATCACATAAATAAAGTTTTAAATGCAGATAAAACATGGTTTCACATATGTAAAGTTATAATAGGGACTTTGAGGAATCATTTTACAGTGTTAAACCTGACTCATTTCAAATTCAATTCTTTTGTACCAGAAAAGCTGGTTAGGCCTGTTTTTCTTGGTTTCCACAGTCTTCCTGGCTCAATCCATCTTTAGTAAAAATTTTTGTACATTCAGTGAAAATTTGCTTTTGCAATATCTACGTATTTAACTTGTAAAAATTGTAGGGTAAATTGCTTTTCTGCTTTTCTTCTTTGTAGGAAAAAAGTCAATTAGTATAGGCAATAGTAGCTTGAACTCTGCCTCTGACATATCGAATACTTTGAAGATGGTTATTGCCAAGTTTTTGAATCTTAAATAAATCAAAAGCTTGACAAGTTGTCATTTCAGGCTTTTAAGTACATCAAATGGAGTTGGATGAATGTAAGTAGAGGAGTAATTTTCAGTTTTATATTTTCAATTATCAATGCTTGATTAGAGTGAGCAAATATTAAATAAATGCATAAAAGTGCTTACTAAATACATGGGTACATAAGTGGCTCTAATAAAAATATTGTAATATTTTCTCATCTGTAATTGAAAAGACAAATGATTCCAAGTTCATTCAATCATTCATTCAGTTGATTCTTGATTAGTGCATCCAACTATCCATCCATTCATCCATCTATCCATCCATCCATCCATCAATCCATTCATCCTTCTACCCATGCATTCTTTTAAAAAATACTTTTTAAACACCTTCTCTGGGCATAGCATATAAGAGGATATTAAAACAAAACAAAACAAAACAAATCACATGATGGTATCTCCAAGAAGCTAAACATCAACAGCCTAGTTAAAATTCTTGGAGTGGATATTTTGGGGTAATATTTCTCAAGAAAAAAATCATAAAGCTGATTATTTATACAAGCCTAAAGTAAATTGTCATGGAAATTAAAATTAGAGATAGAAATTTGTATTTCATGACCTTACCCTGGAGGATCTTGATTTAATAGATCTGGATTTGCATACATAGTTATTAACTGTGAGTTCTTGATCAAATTGCTTTTTTCAACGCTGGATTCCTCATCTATCATAGAGAGACAATTAAATATACTTCTCAAACTTATCAGCAATATTAAAATATTGTACTTGAAAGCCTTTGCAACTCTAAAGTGTAGTAGTTCTAAGGTCACTTTTGTAGGTATTTCTTTCTTTCTTTTATTTTTCAAAACAGGGTCTCACTCTGTTGCCTATGCTGGCCTGCAGTAGTGTAATCATAGCTCACTGTAGTTCCCACCTCCTGGGCTCAGGTGATCTGGGACTACCGGCATGCACCATCATGCCTAGTTAATTTTTTGTATTTTTTTGTAGAGACAGGGTTTCTTCATGTTGCCCAGGCTGGTCTTGAACTGGGCTCAAGCAATCTGCCTGCTTTGGCCTCCCAAAGTGTTGGGATTACAGGTGTGAGCCATCACATCCAGCCAAATTTTTGATGTTTTGTAGAGACAAGTTCTCACTATGTTGCCAAGGCTGGTCTCAAACTTCTGGACACAAGTGACTCTCCCACCTCGGCCTCCCAAGGTGCTGGGATTACCGGTGTGAGCCACCATGCCCAGCCTACAGGTATTTCAGTGAGGTAAAAGCACATTTTTAGAAGTACAGAAGGCTTTTTCTTATATTGTACAACCACTGTGTTTGCATAATGGTTAATGATATTTTGTTCCAATGTAAAATTAGTCCATGTTGGTAAGCCAAGATAAATCTGTATCTAAATATTTGGTCTAGTTGATTTAAGTATAGGAAGGAGTGCCAGAAGCAAGGAAAGGTGGACAGAAGAGAAAGAAAGTGCTGCAATGCGGGGTGAGAAAACAGGAGTGGGCAGTGAGAGATGGTGTGGGGTGGTAGCTGTACAGAGCTGGCCTTACCATACATTGTTTTATGTTGGTGATCATTATGGAGCTGATCCTTTCAATTAACCTGAGGGCTCATGGAAATTTTGAAAGATGTACAAAGAGGAGCTGGTACCATTCCTTCCTTTGAAACTATTCCAAACAGTAGAAGAGGGACTCCTCCCTAACTGATTTTATGAGGCCAGCATCATCCTGATACCAAAACCTGGCAGACACACACACACACACACACACAC
>CAUYQU010095800.1:0-29866 GCA_963574635.1 Cheracebus regulus
GTTCTGACAGGAGGGGCCGGAGAAGTCGCACAGACGCTTCTCAGACAGGGGGTTTTTATAGTGAGTCTATTTTTAGACAGTGAGTCTATTTTTAGACAAGGGGTTTTTATAGGGAGTGAAACAGCTCGATTGGTTGTGGGAGAGCAAGACTCCTATTGGGTAAGTTATAAGCGTTGACCTAGGACTTGGCTTGTTAAAACTCGGCTGCTATTGGTTGTTAGGGCTTAGCTGCTATTGGTTATTAAGAAGCTATGATTGCAGCACCTTGTTTGCATACTGGGCTTTTTAAGAGAAGACCAGGCTGTGCGAGCAAGGGAGAAGGGAACATACCTGAGCATGTCTGAGCTTGCCTGGGGCTTGTAGAAGGGAAAAAAGGGGCTGGGTGGCAGTGGGGAGGGGGTGCGTCCGAGATCCCAGCAAGGCAACCGGCCTTACAAGAAGTATATGTGAACCACGGCCTGTAAAATGGGAGTTTACAAAGAGACAACTTATTTTAAGAAGGGAGGAGATGATGCTAAAGATGAAGCCCAAAGTGGCAGTTCATCCACATCAATTTGTATGGAAAAAAATTCACTTTGTTCATACCCTACTTGAAGAGGACCAGTGACTAACAGCAGAAACGATAGTCAACACCACAGACATCTCAACTGGTTCAGCTTACACAGTTCTGACTGAAAACTTAAAAGTCGAGCAAACTTTCCACTAAATGGTGCCAAAACCGCCAAGCCCAGATCAGCTGCAGACAAGAGAAGCGCTTTCAATGGAAATTTTAAACAAGTGGGATCAATATCCTCAAATAATTTCTTAAAAGAATTGTTACAGAAGATGAAATGTGGCTTTACCAGTATAGTCCTGAAGACAAAGCAAAAACCAACCTAATGGCTCTCAAGAAGTGGAAGTGGTCTTAGTCAAAGCAAAAGTAGACTTGTCAGGAGCAAGCTCAGGGCAACAGATCTGGGAATGCTCAAGGCATTTCCTTTGTTGCCTTTCCGGAAGACCAAAGAACAGTAACAGCTGTTTATTATGAGAGTGTTTTCAGAAAGTGAGCCAAAATGTTTAACAGAAAAACACCCAGAAAAGCTTCACCAGGAAGTCCTTCACCATAAGGACAACTCATTCCTCTTATCACGAAGAGAAGTTTTCCAAGTTTCCGTGGGAAATCTAGCTGATGGTTCTGATTTCGCTTCTTCTGACTTCATTGTGTTTTATAATCTTAAAAAATCTTTAAAGGACACTCATTTTTCTTCATTTAATAATGTAAAATGATTGCACTGACATAAATTCCCAAAAGTCTCTGTTCTTTAAGGATGAACTAAATGACTGATATCATCACTTACAAAAATGTGTTAAGCTTGATAAAACTTATGTTTAAAAAAATTCTCTATTTTTAAAATTTTTTATCTTTTAGTTTCATTTTTTGCATGAACTTTTTGCAGTCTTCTCATATATGTGCATTAGTTTATATAGAAATATGTACTTAAAGTGTAAAATATGTACTTACACATACACATCATATATTAGGGATATTAATACAGACTGAAAGCCAGTACACTAGCTTAAGAAGAAATTTCAGAATCCTCATGTAATGAATGCTAGCTAAAGCCACAGAATTAAATAAGCTAGTAAAGAAAGAATATAAAGAGAGTGAAATTGAACAAAAGAAGAAATAGAAAGAAAAAACAACAAAACTTAAAAAAAATTAAAGTAGCTAGAATACAGTTCCAGGGATTAACTCATAGCTATTGATAAAGAATAATAAATAGTATTTCTTACAGAAAATGTAACATCACAAATTCAAATTGTATTTTGAAGACTGTTTGGGGTTTCATGTGTTTGCTAGGACCAAATATTTCTCAAATATTTAATGTTTTAGATATAATTGCAATGAAATCAGCAGAAAGAGCAGAAAATACCATCTTAATTTTTGATTTTGCTGTTAACTCAAAATTAGTTTTATTGGTTATGAGTTTTTTTTCCAAATGCAAGCAACAAATCTAGTATATTTTTGTCAGTATATTCAGTCATTGCACTAGTGATCATAGAGCAAATCTCAATCTTACTTATGAAAAATAGGCACACTTTTGTAGCTGTATTTTAAAAGTGTACTTATCATTATAGCTTTGTTTGCAGAATTTTTATATCCAATTTTAGCACTCTCTAGAAAAACAGAAGTCCTAAAAAGTAATATTATTATATTTTGGAAAAATGTAAAAATAGTTTTTATGAAAAACAATTTCACATGTGCTTTAAATGTGATATACTTAGCTAAATGTATGACATTTTTCTAAAATGTGAAATTAGTGTATTAAACAGCAAAAGCAATACAAATTCTTTAAGTAATTATAATCCTCCACATTTCTTGATTTGGGAAAATAATAATTATGACAACAGGTCACATCACAAGCTTGAAATCTTATGCTATATGCTATAATGATTTAAAGATTTTACATTACACTTTCAAAAAAGGATTATTTGAAGAAATACAGTAAGCTTTTGGAAGCGTACTGTTTCTGAAGGTAGAGTTAAATTTAAGTCAATGGTCTTTTGAGAGAACATGGCCTTGCTTTCTTTTGTCTCTGTCTTTCCCAATCCACACCAGCAGCAGCAGCCTTGCACTAGGTCTGTTGACAAGCACCAGTAAACAAGGAAAGGGTCCAGCCCAGACTCACCAGCCTGGAGAGCTGAACAGTATATTTGCCTTTGCAGTTAATCTGCTCAGAATTCACAGAGGATTAGTGTTAAGTGTTCTTGAAACAGACATGCATCAGATGGTTAAATTGTAAACTATATAAAAAAGGCACAAGGAATGAATTCTCTGAAGGGAAAGGAAAATCCTTCAAGATGAGGTGCATTTGTCCTCCAGAATTACAGCTTAACTAATTCCCACCAGAGGGAAACTGATAGAAACAAACCCTCCCCAAATGCCTGCTTTTAGATTCTCATTTCTATCTCAGATCTGATCATTTGTTCTTGAGGTTTTCAGTCCAGATTGTCCCAAATATTCTCCTGCTGGTCCTGGGTGTTGCTGTCTTTCCTCCGGGTCAGGTCACTGCCCCCTCATGGCCCTGACCTGTTCACAAACAGACTCAGTGCACACTGCACGAGCTGCTCGTCTTTTGCCCGAGGCCTCTTGGGTAGTTTTCTGCTCTCTTTTTCTTAGTCCAGTTACAGCAGTCCACAGCTTTGAAGCAAAAATGATAATTTAATACTTATTAACTTTATATTTTAAAATAAATTTAGGTTTATAGAAGAGTTTCCACGTATCTTTTACTCAGTTTCCCCTAATAGCCTTTTCCAGCACCATCGGATATTTAAGAAATTAACCAGCAATTGCCTAAAGTGGTAATAATTCTAAATGATATCAAGTTAATTTAATAAAATTATTGGGTCCCAAACCAAAGTGCACTACATACTAGTAATAAAAGACACGCTTTAGGTGCCACAGAAAAACTACAATGAAAAAATGAAGAATATATTACATATAACTAACAGTATAAAGAAAGTTAAGCAACAAGATTTTCAGAAAACATCAATTTTAAAATATGAGGTAGTTATATTGATCATAATGATATAATGAAGGGAATTACCAAATAATGAAGGTATAATTTTTAGGAACACATACAGAATATCACAGCATTCAAACAGATTAACAACGATTAACTGGAGAATGTATGCAGAAACATGAAAAGATAATATAAAAAATAAAACATAATCAAATAAAAAGATAAGTAAATAAAAACAATTTAAACCACTGCAGTAGAAAAGCTGGAGACGTTCTTTTTCTTCTGCTAGATTATGAAAGATGATAGACTGCCGATTGCACGATGTATTTAAGAATACGGTGAAATGTATCCTTCCAAGTACTGCAAGCAATTAAAATCCTCCCAGTAGCAATTTAGCAGTGTGCATCAAACACCTTTAAACAGTCAATGCTTTCATCTATTCTTTTTAATTCTAGGAAATTATCCTAGGAACAACAGTGGGGAGTAAATGGTCACAAGAGTAGTTTTAAAACCCTAATCTCCCGACGAATGTGTTTGGTTTGAATCAAAGATGTAAAAGCAAAAATGGAGGGTGGACGTGGTGGCTCATGCCTGCAATCCCAGCACTTTAGGTGGCCGAAGCGGGCGGATCACATGAGGTCAGGAGTCCGAGGCCAGCCTGGCCAACGTGGCGAAACCCCGTCTGTACTAAAATCAGAAAATTAACCGGTCACGGTGCTGCGCTTGCCCTTCCAGCTACTGGGAGGCTGAGGCGGGAGAACCGCTTGAACCGTGGGAGCAGAGGTTGCAGTGAGCTGAGATTGCGCCACCGCGCTCCAGCCTGGGCGACAGAGCAGAGCGAGACTGCGCCCCAAAAAATAAATAAAATAAAAATGAACCTTACTCTCGAAATGCTAGAGGATATAGGAGAAGCTTCATATAATCTTTAAAAGTGTATGAAATAATTGAAATATCTAAAATACCTAATAAAAGAACTAATTTCTCTTAAGGACTTTTCCGTTTTCTTTCCTGAATCTCTGCTTCCCTGTCTGCAGATAGCTCACTCCCACTTAAGCCTGTGTTCAGAGATCATCTTCCCAGCCCACCTGGTCTGAAACTCGGGCCCCTCCTCTACCTTGCCCTGCTGTGCAACAACCCATCATTTTGCTCCCTTTTTCTTCATAGGGTTTGTCTACATTTGAGTTTGTAATTTATATTTACTTGCGTGTTGCTCTCCCACTAGAATATAACCCCATGAGAGAAGGAATATGTGTTTTCATGATTATGTCCCAGGAGTCTAGAACAGGAACCTGAATATTTGTGAAATGCATGCATGAATCAAATAATGAAACAGTATTAAATTGCTATTGAAAATGAGAAGCTGGCTACACATTTATAGCCAAAGCACAATACAGAAAATGCATTACAATTAGAAAATACAGAAAATTGTAACAATAAAAGAAAAATTTACACACAGAGATAGAAACTCATTTTTGTAAAGCCAACATATATTTTATTTATATATAACAAAATACAAAAATATAAATAGAACTCAACAATAAGAAAGCAAACAACTTGATTAAAAATGGGCCTTCATCAGAGAAATGCAAATCTAAACTACAGTGAAATATCATCTCACCCCAGTTAAAGTGATTTTTAACCAAAATACAGTAACAATTGCTGGCAAAGATGTGGAACAATCTTTGGTGGGAATGGAAATTAATATAACCTTTATGAAGAACAGTTTGGAGCTCATTTTAAAACTAAAAATACAGCTAAAATATAATCCAGCAATTCCACTGCTGCATATAAATTCCACTGCCCCAAAAAAGGAAATCAGTATATGGAAGAGATATCTGCGCTCCTGTGCTTTTTTTCAGCACTATTCACAATAGCAAAGATTTGGAGGCAACGTAATTCATCCATCAACAGACAAATGGATAAAGAAAATGTAATACGTACACCAAATGGAGTACTATTTAGCCATAAGAAGACTGAGATCCCGTTGTTAGCAACAGCATGAGTGGAAACTGACATCATTATGCTAATAAGCCAGGCACAGAGAGACAAGCATGTTTTCAGTCATTTGTGGGAACTAAAAACTAAAACAATTGAACTCATGGAAACAGAGACTATAGTGACGGTTATCAGAGGCTGCCTAGTAGGGGTTAGATCATTAGTAATGGATACAAAAAATATAATTACATAGAATAAATAAAATACAGTATTTGACAGCATAACAGGGTGACTACAGTCAACAATAATTTATTGTACATTTAAAAATAACCCAAAGAGTATATTTGGATTGTTTGTAATGCAAAGAAAGGATAAATACTTGAGGTGATGGATACCTCATTTCCCAGATGTGATTATTATCCATTGCATGTCTTTATCAAAATATCTTATGTACCCCATAAATATATACACCTATTATGTACCCACGAAAATTAAAAATTAAAAAATGGGCCAAAATCTTAAGAGGCTGCTCATCAAAGTAGATGCACAGGTAGTAAACAAGCATATAAAAAGGTGCTCCACATCCTATGACATCAGAAAAATGCAAATTAAAATAACAATGAGCTATTACTACCCATGTATGACTATAATCCTGAATACTGTCAGTACCACATGCTGGCAAGGATGTGAATCAAAAGAAACTTTCATCATTGCTGGTGGGAGTGCAAAAGAGTACAGCCCTTTAGGAAGGCAGTTTGGCAGTTTCACAGAAAATGAAACACATTTTTATCACAATCCAGCAATCATATTCCTTGATATGTATCCCGAAACCATGAAAACTTATGTGTGCACAAAAACTGCACAAACATCTTTATTTGTAATTGTCAAAATTTTGAAACAACCAAATTGTCCTTTAGCAGGTGAATGGATAAACCATGGTACATCCAGACAATAGAACATTCTTCAGCATTGAAAAGAAATTACCTGTCAAGCCATAAAAAGACATGGAGGAAACTTAAACGCATATTTCTAAATGAAAAAACCCAATCTGAAAAGGCTACATACTGTATGATTCCAACTATACGACATTCTGGAAAAGCCAAAAGTACGTGGATAGTTAAAAAAAATTCGTAGTTGCCAAGAGATGGAAAAAGGAGGGATGAATACATGGAGCACAGTAGATTTTAGGGGCAGTGAAAACACTGTATGATACCGTAATGGTGTATACATGTCGTTATACCTTTGTCCAAATCCATAGAATGCACAACACCAAGAGTGAACCCTAATGTAAACTACGGACTTGGGCTGAAGGCGAATGTCAGTGCAGGTCCATCAATTGTAATGGATGAAGCACTCTGATGAGAAATGTTCACAATGGGGGTGGCTATGTTTACAGGGAAGCAGGGGACATATCAGACATCCCTGTATTATACAAATCTCTGTACAAAAATTCTCTCAATTTCCCCGTGAACCTAGAATGTGCTAACAAATAACATAAAAGTCTTAAACAGTTTTAAAAAACTTAACATTGGTACAGTATTGTAACCTAAGCTGGAGACTTGATTTGGATTTCACCAGTTTTTGGCTTAATATCTTTTCCTTTTGCAGCAGTCAACTCAATATTTCTTGTTGCATTAAATCATCACCTCTTCTTACACCTCTGCAACTTTTGACAGTTTCTCAGTTTTACCCTGTTTTTTGTGACCTTGGCACTTTTGTAAAATGTCTCTCTATTTTTGTAAAGCAACATTTTAAAAAATTACAATGAGTGAAATACATCTTGGAGGAGGAAGATGATATAAAAGGTCATTCATTGTTTAAAGCTTTTGGTTAAGGTACACATTTAAAAAATATGTTCATATCTGTATGAGTGGTTTTGTTATGCATATTAAATGTGGCTCTATTTCAGTGAGAATACAAACCCACCTCATGAGTGACGCCGCTAAATAAGAAGAGAAGCGGGCAGTAAGAACAATGCATTACCATTGACAGCACAGCACAAAAGCTGGCTAGGATAGCATTGTATTGAGTCCAGTAAAGGAATTGAAATTTAATTAGGTTGAAAGTGAATTTAAGTATCTGGGCAATTGTATCACTCCGATCTCTGTCAGTATCACATTTATTTAACATTCCTAAAGTAATTTCTTGAGAGTCTATATTGACCCAAGTATTTTGCTAGGCACCAGGGATATGATGGCGACTGAGACACCAAGGAAATTAAAGATTAGTGGGAAGATAACTAAAAGAAGAGAATTCAACACAATTAGATAAATTCTATTGTAAGGGCTAAAATAAATTTCTATGTGAACATGAGAAAGGGTTTTTGCTATAGATAATTTAGAAAAAAACTTTTCTGAAACTTTTAAGAAAAGTAAAAATTAACTGGAGAGGACAAGAGGGGAACAGAAAGAACATAATTTTGGAAGATGCTATGTTTAAATGGTTGTGGGGCAGGATTGGGCAGTGCTGGGGTTGGGAAGCTCAGGTCTAGAAATCTGAGCACAGACCAGTTTAACATACGATGGCTTGTCCAGGACAGTCTCAGTTGGCCTTTCTCGTGCCTAGCTGATTTGTGCCTGTTTTCCTTCAAGTGTCCTGGTGTGAATGAGAGATTATACAACACTCTTGAGAGAATAAGGGTTATTCTTTCTGCATATTAAGGGGACATGGACTTGATTGGGTAAGTACAACTAGAAGTAGAAGGTACAGGAGTCTCCTGACATTTTCATTTTGATTGGGCTTGAGGCTCTTATGAGACATTCATACAGAAATAACCACTGGATAATTCAGTATAGGAAATATTGACAAATATGTGGTGGGGGGGGGTGTATAGGGACAGAAAGAAAGAAGGCAAATCAATTAAAAGTATGGTACATCCCAGAGAACATGGGATATATAATGACTAGGCAAACAGATTTCTATATAGTTAATTATATCTCTAGTTCTCATCTATAACTAGGCCTAATATTACTCAATTCTTGGTGTTCTTAAGATGAAAGGAAATAGTATATAAGCACCAGCAATGAATGTCCATATAGAGAGACATATAGCTATTAAGATTTATTTATACTTATGTTATTGTTAAACATACATGGCTACCATTCATTTTCCTGTGTCACTGTGGTAGAAGAAAAAGGGATGCTCTCAGAAGAGCACTTGACTTGAGGGCTATGTTATGACATCAGGTATCTCGGTATTTGAAGGGATGAAATTCTTCCCTTTTAAATTCCCATAGGATAGTTTAGGGCAGGCCAATTGTGCTTGAAAGCAAATGAGGAGAATAATAGACCCATGGAATTGTGTTTTCTGTTTTATTTGTGAGAGGTTAGAATTCTGCCTTTGATCATGCTGTATCTGTGTGTCTGGCCTTCAGGGATCCTGAAGATTCTGGGTCTTCCTAGAGGCCGTAATGCCTTGTGCTAGCTAAGCCTGTAATAGCATGCTTAATAAGGCTTAAAAAGAATGACCTGAATTCCTCAAACAAAACAAACTCTATTCAGAGGTGGCATATGGATTTTTCTTTCAAGAGATAAGCCAAGAAGAAGTAGATGATTAAAGGCAAAACAGAACCGCAGGTCACTAATGGTGTAGAGACATACAGAATACAAAAAGCAGCAACTAGTTAACAGAATTTATATCTAAAGGAAAAGAAGCAGGAACACGTAGCCACTCAGAGGCGGAGCAAAAAGAGCCCCCGTATCCTTGGGCTGCTCACTAACAAGGGAGCGTGGTGTTGCATGCTGATTCAGCAGCGGCAGAAGTTGGGGAAAGTGGGTCAGGTGTGCCTTCCCCGCAGCTATGACTCCACAAAAATCAAACCTGAAGAAATCGACTTAGAAATTCAGACATTTCTATAGGTGAGCTTGAGCATTCTTTCTAACAGTAATTTGCCAAGAAGGAATTCATTTAACTCTAGGAATTTGCTAGTCTCATTGTGGGATCAAGTATCTTTTCTGTGGAAACTCCACGATGGGCATCTTCTGACTTGAGCCTCTGTCCAGGAACCAGGGCTGGGAGGCATGAGGCCGGGGAAGCTAGATCAAGACGGTCAGTGTTCGTGGGAGCCGTGCTCCAAATGTATCCTTTCCAGAGTTATTTATCTATTTGGTACAGCTAAGAAAGGTAACAAGTGTGCAGAGGTTGGGAACCCTTCAGCCAGATCTGTCCCTCTGCCTGTGTTCATAAAATAATAATGAAGTAAAAAGAAGTGTTATTGGGACAAAGCCCTGCCTATCAATTACACATTTTCTATTGATGCTTAGATGCTGCAGCCACGGTGGAACTGACCAGGCAGCCCGTAATGCCTGTGGTGTTCACTCTCTGTCCCTTTATAGATGTCTGAGGATTCTCGAACTACACCAGCTGGTTTATTAAAAAGCAGATGTGGGCCAGGAGGCCAATCCAGCTTCTTTCAGCCTGGGAGATTGTTTAGGAAAATGAATGATAGAAAGACTGAGGAATCAAGAATCAAATGACTATTTTTTTTTCCTCTGACCAGAAGACCCTTCTATGAGGTAAACATGGAGGAGAAAATTCATTCTTAATTTTAAAAGTTTAAACTAATATATGAAAGGAAGGCAAATCTGTGTAGCATAAAAATTAAAGGTTAAAAAGGTCCTACAGTAAAATTATTCTTCTGAGTCCATCTCCCATCTCCCAATGCCACCCCCAGAGCCATTCAGAGTTGAATTTTTAGATTTTTTTTCTAATAGATTTATTTTACAAAAAAAAAATGATGAATGGGATATTTTTGTTCATAAAACATTCTGCTCAGATGTAGGATAAATTTCTAGAAGTGGAATTGCTGAGGCAAAGGGCATGGCATTTGCATTTATAATTTAAAGATATTACCAAATTGCCTGCAAGAAGTTTTCCGCAATTCAAGCCATCACCAGCTCTGTAGGAAGGTGGATTTTTCCCTGCGCTTTCAGCAGCACGGCATTTCACCCCAGATGCGAATCAACGCCAACGTGAAAAATGAGCAGAGACCCTTCTCCTGCTGCTGCCAGGGCAGTATGCCTCCATCTTCCTTGCTTTTACCTACATAGAAAAAAAAACCAAGATATAAATGTAAAAGTTGGACAAAACATCATAACAGACTATTTTATCCCAGTTTAGGAGGTTGTTAAAATTGGTAGGGCAGAATGGATGGAAGGAAATGCTGAATAAATTTTTAAAACTCATGAAGAAATAGTCCTTGAAAAAGTTGCTTTTAAAATATTATGTCAATGTATAATTTAACACAACAATATGTACAGATCTTACATGTTCAGTTCTACGAATTTTGGAAATAATATACACTCATGTAACAACCAACTAAAACAGGATAGAACATTTTTTTGATTCCAGAAAGTTCTCTGGTGCCTCTTTCCAATCAATCCCTCTGGTACCAAAAGCACCAGAAGTTAATGTGCCTGTTCTTGTGCTTCATACGCAATGTACTTTTTGTGTCTAGTTTCTTTTACTCAGCATAATAGTTTGGAGAGTCATCACGTTGCAAATATCAGTAGCTGTTTTCTTTTTGTGGCTAAGTAGTATTCCATTGTAGGAACATGCTAGTTCATCTTTTCTCTGTTGAAGGGCGTTTGGGTTGTTTCTACTCTGGGGCTACTAAACGTAAGGTTGCTACAAACATTCATGGGCAAGTTTTCTTGAAGTTATAGCTTTTGATTTTCTTGGATAAATACCAAGGAGCATAACTTCTGGCTTATAGGCTTAATGTGTATTTAAAGTGATGCAAGTGCCAGGCTGGTTTTCAAAGTGATTGCACCTCTTTATACTCTGGCCAGCCAGGTCTGAGAGTTCCAGTTGCTCTGTTTCGTTGCTGATGTTTAGTGTTATCAGCCTTTCTCAATTTTAGTCATCCTATTGAGTGTGAAATGGCTTCTCACTGTTGCTTTATACACATTTCCCAGATGAATAATGATGTGGAGTCCCTTTTCAGATGTCTTTAACCATGTGTATATCTTCTTTCCTGAAGAGTCTGTCTAAGTTTTGTGTTCATTTTTTACATTTATTTTTATTTTTCATTATACTTCAAGTTCTGGGATACATGTGCAGAACATGCAGTTTTGTTACATATCTATACATGTGCTATGGTGATTTGATGCATCCATCAACCTGTCCCCTACATTAGGTATTTCTCCTAATGCTATCCACCCTCTTGTCCCCAAACCCCCGACAGGCCCCAACGTGTGATGTTCACCTCTCTGTGCTTGTATGTTCATTGTTCAGCTCCCACTTCTGAGTGAGAACATGTGGTGTTTGGTTTTCTGTTCCTGTGTTAGTTTGCTGAGAATGATGGTTTCCAGCTTCATCTATATCCCTGCAAAGGACATGAACTCATCCTTTTTTATGGCTGGGGGGTATATGTGCCACATTTTCTATATCCAGTCTAACATTGATGGATATTTGGGTTGTTTCCAAGTCTTTGCTATTGTAAATAGCACTACAGTTAACATACATGTGCTTGTGTCTTTACAGTAGAATGATGTATAATCCTCTGGGTATATGCCCAGTAATGGTATTGCTGGGTCAAATGATATTTCTAGTCCTAGATCCTTGAGGAATTGCCACACTGTCTTCCATAATGGTTGACATTCCATAATGGTTTACATTCCCACCAACAGTGTAAAAGCATTCCTAATTCTCCACATCCTCTCCAGCATCTCTTGTTTCCTGACTTTTTAATGATCGCCATTCTAACTGGTGTTAGATGGTATCTCATTGTGGTTTTAATTTGCATTTCTTTAATGATCAGTGATCAGCTTTTTTTCATGTTTGTTGGCCGCATGTCTTCTTTTGAAAAGTGTCTGTTCATATCCTCACCCACTTTTTGTTGGAGTTATTTGTTTTTTTCTTATGAATTTGTTTAAGCTCTTTATAGATTCTGCATGAGCCCTGAAACATGTCTGAGTTCTAATAAATAATAGAGCATCCAGGAGAATGTAGAAGGCACATTTGTATTGAATGTCTGCATTTTAGTATTTGCAATCCTGATATCATCAGGGTTTGAACAGTCAAATAGAAGCTACTCTTTGTGTACCAGGAATGAATCATTTTAAAGAAGGGACTTAGAGATTTGTACAATCACTGGAAAGGCCGCAGAACTGCAGTTTTGGGAGGCCATCACCAAAGTAGGTGGCTCTGCAGAGCTGGCCTTAACCACCCTGGACAGTTCACCAGTTCAGGCCAAAGCACTCATACATAATAAAATTGTCAAGAAACTCAGCTGGGCTGCTTTAAGATTTAGGTCTGTCCCATCTGCCTGCAAGTGTCTCTAAAATGAATCTCTCCTCCTCCATCTTCCACATTTGGTATAAGAGCTTCTCATTGAACATACCAACCTGAATGCATATGGCAAGTAGAACTCAGGAACTGTTGTTCTCAACTTTGGAGTAATACCATTTTGGAACCATACTGTAAAACGGATTTGTGTTTTCTGTTAACATTGTACCATGAACATATCCCATAGAAATATTTTATAAATATTTATATAAACATTATTTTTATCAGCTCTTTTCCTATGCAACATTGTCAGACTTTTTTTTCTATTATAAATAATTTTGCAAAGTATATTCTGATATACAAATTTTTTATATCCCTGATGATGCCCTTTTTGGCTATTCCTAAAATTGAAATTAAGGGATAAAAAGGAAGATGCTGTTTTTGAGGAGAAAATAGTTCAAAGACTTTGATCAGATGAATTTATAATCCCCTAACCTGTATCTATAAATGATTATTATCTTTTTAGAAACAGTATATATTTTCATCAAAATAATCTAAAACATACATAGACATACATAAGAAATACTGCTAACTTGATAGAGAACCAATGGCATTCTATGTTAATTTACATGTTTCATTATGAAGTTGAGCAAATTTCTTATACATGTTGCTTTCATTGCTCCAATATCTGTAAAATGCTGCGCTTTCGAGGAAACTCCATCCCGACTTTTGTAATGACTTTACTAATTTATATTCCCACCAATGGTGTATAAAAGTTCCCTTTTCTTCATATCCTTATCAACATTTGTTACTTTTTGTCTTTTTCATAATAACCATTCTAACTAATGTGAGGTGGTATTTCATGTGATTTTGATTTCCATTTCTCTAATGATTAGTGATGTTGAACATGTTTTCATATATATGTTGGCCATTTGTATGTCTTTTTTGAGATGTCTATTCAGTTATTTTGTTCACTTTTAAACCTGATTTTGTTGTTGTTGCTTTACTACTGCATTATTTGTGTTTCTGTATATTCTGGATAGTAATCCTTGCAAATGCACAGTTTGCAAATGCTTTCCCTCGTTCCATAGGTTGTGTCTTCATTTTATTCCTTGTATTGATTGTTTACATTGCTATGCAGAAGCTTTTTAGTTTGATATAATCTTTTTCTTTGTTTAGTTTTTTCTTTTATATTTATTTTGTTGACTGTGCTTCTGAGGTCTTATTAAAAATTCATGAAGCATTTCCCTGTTTTCTTCTAGTAGTTTCATAATTTCTGGTCTTACAGCTAAGTCTTTGATCAGTTAGATTAATTTTTGTATATCGTGAGAGCCAGGGGTCTAATTAAATTCTTCTACATATGTATATTCAGTTTTTCCTACATCTTTTTGGTTTTTTCTTTTTGAGACGGAGGAGTCTTGCTCCGCTGCCCAGGCTGGAGTGCAGTGGCATGACCTTGGCTCACTGCAACTTCTGCCTCCTGGGTTCAAACGATTCCCTTGCCTCAGCCTCCCGAGCAGCTGTGATTACAGATGTGAGCCACCACGCCTGGCTAATTTATTTATTTATTTATTTTTTAGTAGAGATGGGGTTTCACCATATTGGCCAGCTGGGTCTTGAACTCTGGATCTCAGGTATCTGCCCACCTCAGCCTCCCAGAGTGCTGGGATTACAGTCATGAGCCACTGCGCCTAGCCCCTTACATCATTTTTTTAAATAGACTGTCCTTTTCTCAATGTGTATTCTTTGAGCCTTTGTAGCAATCCCATTACTGGGTATATTTCTAGAGGAAATGAAATCAGTATGTTAAAGAGATATCTGCACACCCATGTTTCTTACAGTAGTCAAGATATGGAATCAACCTAAATGCCTATCTACAGATAAATGAATAAAAAAATTACACACACACACACAAACTAGAATACTATCCAGCCATAAAACAGGAGGAAATCCCATCATTACAGCATGAATGAACCTCAAGGACAACTATGTTAAGCAAAATAATCCAGGCACAGATATATATATCACATGATCTTAATTATGTGAGAAATCTAAAAAATGTTGATTTCATAGAAATAATAGCATAGTGGTTACCACAGGCTGGGGACGGGAGGCTGGGGCAACTGGGAGAAGTTGGTCAATGGATACATAGTTACAGTTAAACAGGAAAAATAAATTCCGGTACTCTATCACAAGGTAGGCTTACTATAGCAAATAACAATGAATAATGCATATTTCAAAATGGCTGAAAGAGAAGAATTTGAATGTTGTCACCACAAAAAAATAATAAATGTTTAAAGTGGCAAAGGTGGTGACCATCTTGATTTGATCATTATACTATGTATAACTTTGAAACATCACATTGTACCCCACAAATTTCCACCATTATTTTGTGTCAAAAAATAAGCATAAAACATGTTTTACTATAAATATTATCGTGCAGTGTTGGCATAATTGATAACAAAATTAGATTTTTAAATGTCCATTTCTGTTTTTTGTGAGATGCTTTTCTTGTACACAGTTCTCAAGCTGTTCCTTCTACTGAAAGTGATAGTGACAAGTGCATAATCCCATTTCATCACTGATGCTGGTGAAACACAGCAGTTATTCTCAATGTGCAGGTGGAACTACAGTAGGGCAGAAAAATGTCTGTCCTCCCCCAGGAGAATCTGGGAAGCCTTTCAAGGGAGTGTACACAGCTCCCCAGCTTTGTATAGTAGCAGGTGTGCCTTGCAGGCTGTGTGCCTAGAAGTATGAGCATGTGTTCCCACTCCTAAAAACAAAAATAAGATATACAATATATTTTATGTGCTTCCACCTTCTTTTTGAGGCATGAGAACTTTGTACTTTTACTTATATATATTCATTCAGTTGTTCTTAGATTATTAAAATATTACTACAATTTCTTTAAGAGAGGATTAAGTTTTCACACCTTCTTTGCTATGCAGCTTTTGTTCAAATTTAGGGAAGTTGAAATTAGTTCCAACATTATCAGACTCAGCTGTTGAGCAATTAGCAGGACCATTTTTCAATATAGTTCAATTAAAGCTGTAAAATTCTTTGATCTTGGAAATGTGTTTATTAATGTAATATTCTTATTCCTGTAAGGAAATTTGGGATAAGCCAAAAAGATTACTGGGTGTCTCCAGTGGAAATCATGCATTGTTTAGAACACACACTTTCACGTTGTCTTTTATTACCTTTGAGCTGTTCCACACTTTTGTAAGTTGTAAATAATTGCTAGAGATGCAAAAGCGTTCTTGCCTATAGATCAGCAAATTAATTCTGTTTTCTGGAGGTCCCTTAACTTCCCACTCAGGTAGCCTGCCACCTATCCTCTCTTACGCCTATGCCAAAAAATGTAGCTGTGAGTCTATATAAATTGCATTTTCCTCATCTCTCTTCTCTCTCTCTCTCTCTCTCTCTGTGTGTGTATATATATGGCTATATCTATATATACAAATGGCTTCTTCTTTGAATCTATTATAACATTTTCCTGATTCTTTTATTAATATAAAGTCTCTATGATTTGTGTTTGTATATATATGTGTGTGTGTGTGTGTGTGCATGTGTGTATATATATATATATATATGGGTGTGTGTGTATATATATTCAAGACTCATAATTTATCACTTCTGCAAATTGTATTTTAGCACTCTATTTTGCTATTTTTATTTTTCTGGTCTTGTGGTAGTTATCAGTATGGTCATCTATCTATGAAGGTAGATAATGCTGTCTTCTGTCCCCTGAGAGCCTCTCTCTCTCTCTCTCTCTCTTTCCCTCTCTGTCTCCCTCCCTCCTTCTCTCTCTACCTCTCTGTCTCTCCTTCTACTCTACCCTCTCTCTTTCTGTTTTTTCTTTTCAGATAAAGTGACAATTGAGGGTTCATTGAAATCCCTCATTATGCAAATGTGTTAAGAACAACACCATACTTGTCTGTTGTTAAGCTCACCTGTCTTTTGATATCACTTCCAGGACATTTTCATTTGATTTTTCAGTAACACTGACTAACTTATGAGGCAACATTTAGATGCATTCAGGTGTTGAACAAGATTGCCATTTTCTATGTCCCTCTCAGTCAAAAAACAAGGATATTTTGGAGATTACTGTATTTTTTTCTACTTCTAAACACATCAGTATTTCCAGTTAAAATAGATTAGAAATACTTTCTTGAAAGATACAATTGTTGTTAAATTTATCCATTAACCTGCAAATAGTTATTCAGCACATATTTTGTGTTAGGCAGCCCAACCCACTGTAAATAAATTAAGCAAAATAGACATTGTTTCTCAAGAAACTTAGATGCTTCATAATGAAAAAACAAAGCAATAGTCACACACATCAAAAACATAATTATAAGATGCTCTCAGAGTTAGTAAGCATTTGAAGTGGGAGAGGTATAATGATACCATGGGCTTTAGAACATTTTCTATACGATGTAACACATCTCTTGGGAGATTTCCAGATGGGACAAGAGCTCCATTGCTAACCCAAGCTAATGTCTGCATGGCTGTATGGAGAAATGGGTGCACGCAGCAACAGGGAAAATCAGCTTATTACAAACGAATTTATAAACATTTTCAGCGGGGAAGAGCAGTTGATAAAGGTAACTCTATTTGTCTATTCACACATTGCTATGAAGATATACCCAATACTGAGTCATTTAAAATAAAAGGAGGTTTAATGGACTCATGGTTCTGCAGGCTGTACAGGCTCTGCTTCTTTGGAAGCTTCAGGAAACTTACAATCATGGCTGAACATTAAGGTGGAGCAAGGACGTTTTACAGGGTGTGGCTGGTAGGTGAAAGAGAGAGAGGGGGAGGTGCTGGCCACTTTCAAACAGCCAGATCTCCAGATAACTACATCAGAGAACAGCGAAAGGGAAGTCCGTCCCCATGATTCAAACACCTCCCACCAGGCCCCTCCTCTAACACCGAAGATTACAATTCCACAGGAGACACATGCCAAACCCTATCAATAACCTTGCATTTAGACAGGAGTTGTATGTGAATATTATTTGATATTGTGTGCAGTGGGGTAGGGGGCACAGCAGGGTGGGTGACATACTTAATCCTCCTAGGCAGTCTCAGATTCAGATTTTAAAGAATATCAGCCCAATCTGCCCGTGGAGAGCTTTGCGGAAAATTGTGAATGACACGGTCTTTACCTTCTTGCTGGATTATCTTCTTTGGAAAAATGTCAGCTGTGAGAGTGAAGGCAGGTTGTGAGAGTGAAGACAGGACGAAGGCCTGGTCTCATCTACAAAGAAGGTTTCCCCCTCTACCTTTCCCTTAGTGAGCAAATTTACCAAGTCATGGAGACGAAGCAAACAGTTGTGAAGGTGACAGATATCACATCTGCCCTGGCTTCTGGTGATCCCCAGGCAGTCAGCGAAGCCAGAGAAAACCTGCTGGCTTTGGGGAGGCATTTGGGATGTAATGGACTCAGCCAGCTGTGAAATATTACAGGTCATTGCTATCCACATATTGTATTTTACATCCGGCTTAGGTAAACATCCTATCCTTCATTTTAGGTTTATGGACTAAAGGAGCGGAACCATGGATTACAATTGCCTTCCACATTTATTTGTGGGCAGCAAGTGGACCTGTGTGCGTGTGTGTGTGTGTGTGTGTGTGTGTGTGTGTGTCTGTGCTTGCTTGTGTCAGAAACCATATTCCTGAATTCTTCCTACATTACAGGAGAATGCCTTTTCTGAAAGCAAAACCATTAAATTTTAGGCCATCCTTTTTCATGCAAATGAGACAGTTTTGGGAATGTACTGTGGTATAGTTTGTACAAATTTTGCTTTTTTTCATCAATGTGCAAATAACATCCAGAGGCTCTGAGTTTATGTAATGGCTAAGTCAGATGTGATGAAAGAAATAGATTAAGAATGTTGAAAAATAGTGTAAACATTTAGTTATAGAAGGAACAAGATTTATCTACCCTCTGTTATAAAATTCATATGGAAAATAAAATCTATTGTGTGAGCCCATAGCAAAGGTTGTTAACTCAGAGTAGAAAGCTTCTGGAAGACTTTTCAACAGAAGTATTTTCTTAAATGGAATTTGGAAGAGCACCAAAGAAGACTGGTAGAAGGCTTTTTTTAGGCCAGTGTGATGACATGGACGTTCAAAGAAACAAAACTTAACACAATTGAGTAAAACAGAATTTAAAGTCAGCATGGTAAGATAAGGCTGGAGAGGCAGGTTAAGTAATTTGCAAGTTGTTTTAAAGGTAAAAGAAAGCCACTGTCAGGTGCCCTGTGCTTACATCACAATGCTTGAGATCCGTGACCTTAGGAATGGGTCCTGTAAGAGCAGCCTGCAGAGGCAAAGAATAAGTGCTGAGAGACCAACCCAGAAAAGCACAACAGAAAATATCCTCAGGGGCTCCAAGGGGAGAGAAGACATCCAGAGGCCAAGGGTAGATCAGCAGTTCTGTGGGAAGGGCTAGCAAAATAGAAGAGCTACAGTTTGTCCACTGGAATAATCAGTTCCAAAGAATCAAAAGTCATCTCAGAAAGGCAGTTTCAGTGAAGTGGCAGGGTTATGTGGCCAAGCCAAAGGGAAGCCGTCAGACACATACCAAAGGGGAATGCAGGTGCACAGGGAGGAACACAGGGTGTAACTGAACAGAAGGGAAAACTCTTCCGTTGAGGATGGTATATCTGAAATGAGATTGGTTCCAAAGCACATGTATGTCTGTGACTGGGGATGTGAAATGGGATCTCCATATAAGTGACTCCTTTTGTCTCTGTTAATAGAAAATCTGATGATGTCTTAAGAATATAAGTTGGAATGGAAAATTGAAGATATGGCAGTTGAAATATATTTGTGGAGGAAAGGAAGGAGGGTAAAGTGAGGAGCTTATATCTAAAATACGTATTCAGTCAAAATAACAGCAATTTCACATATATACAAGTACCTTTATCTTTTATGTAGCAATTGATAATGCTTCTCTGACAATCAATGAGAAAATGATTTTTTTTGGATCCAACATAGAAAGGTAACTTATGTTATGTTATGTTATATGTTATGTTGTTATGTTTTTTTTAATTGCCTTTTAGGTTTTGGGGTACATGTGAAGAACATGCAAGACTGTTACATAGGTACCCACATGGCAGTGTGATTTGCTGCCTTCCTCCCCATCATCTATATCTGGTGTATCTCCCCATGCTATCTCTCCCCAACTCTCCACTCTCTGCTGTCCCTCACCTATAATGCTTCTCCAACAATCAATAAGAAAATAATTTTTTTTGATCCAACATAGGAAGATAACTTTGTAAAAACAATAAATATATCTCAGCAATGTCAAGTTGCTGTAGGCATTTCTAAATGTTACTCTCACTTACTTACTAAGCAAGTACCATCGTGGACTGCTAAGTGCACAGATCCCACTTGTCTGCAGATTATGTAGAGCATGCATAGCTAGATGGAAGCAATCCTCGAGGATGGTACCTCTGCTCTACCAGTTCCTGCAAGGAGCCAGTTATTTTCTGTCTTGGGGCACTCCATCTCATAGACACACTGCCTCATGAAGAAAACCATCTTGTTGTCTTTAGTGGTAGTCCACCTAAAATTAGAAGAATCTCTTTCTCTGACAGGGAAGATATTTAAGGACAAATGCGAGCTCTGGCCCAGAAGCACGACAGGCTCATTACCCAGTGTGTCATACCTTCTCATGCTGGTGCCCATGAGTTCACAGTGGCTCTATTTTCATGAGCATGAAGTTTTCATCAGCTTTGCTCAGCATCTCAGCTATCAGCAAGGAGTTAACTGACCACTGGATTCCTCCAGGGCATGAATATTGACAGATATGTCGGAAAGGCAACGAGACAGGAGAGGTTCAGATAGTGGCAAGACAGGATTTAATTTCTGAATTTGGAGCCGTAAGTAGATATGGCAAGGGATGGCTATCTAAGGCTGAATGGAGGGTTGATAGAATGGTACTCACAAAGCTTGAAGGGCTAGTGTTTCAGGAATAAATTATCACGTGATCTGGAATAGAGGAGGTTGTGAACAGAGACTGGATTGTATGGAGTTACTATTTTGGGTGGTGGCAAGAACAAGACAGTAGGAGGTTCTTAGTGTGGGCATATTGGGAAGATTACAGAAATTTAGTAAAATCAATTACTGGAGGTATCTCTGGTAACAAAATCAAAGTGTCTGAAGACAGCAAATGGGTCATGAATGTAGGTCTTCAAATTGTTTAGGATGATAGAGGATGTGTAAGCACAACAGAGAGCAAGTCTAAGAGACACCTGACAATTTTGTAGCAACTGAAAAACACAGCCAAGAATGCAACAGAGAACAGTAGCAAAGAGAAGCACGGAGTATCAAAATAAACACAAATATTCAGAATATCTATTTAAGTACTTTCTGTTTGTTTGCTTAAGAGAATGACAGAGAAGTCATGGTCTGACACAAGCAGCATTGAGCAACAGGTTATCTCCCTCCAGGCAAAAGCAAAAGTCAGAGTCGAATTTTTGGCACTTTAATGTAATTGACCAGTGGTAGAATAAGTCAAATAAGGGTTTCCTCTTCTTTCTTGGACTGACGGAACAATGATTCTTTCACTGGGTGATCCCACTGAGACAGAATATTTTTTTCTTTTAGTTTGGTCTCTACTAAATGCAGTGACTAAGCAATGTCCAGCTATTACTTGTGCTACGAATATACACTAAAATATTTTAGTCCTGCAGCCAACATTGTTCTTTCTGTGAATGTGCTTGAAGAACAAGAGTTTTGGTAATCTACATTGATGATCATATAGGGAGTTGCTCCTATCTGTTAACAGTAAAGAAAAGTGTTTTTCCTGATACCCTCATTGTTCTTAGCAGGGCTAAATCCAGTTAGTAAATCCAATTACACTCGTGGTATAAATAAACAAGCTACATACACACACACATACACACACAGACACACACACAGACACACACTCACACAGACACACACATACGGAAACTCACAGAATCTATTCAAATGGGAATTCTCCTTGGCACATGCAATAAAAGTTTTTACTGCTGTGTTAGTAAATGTTTAACAACTGGTTCTCTAAAAAAAAAATGCATATGTGTGTGTGTGTGTGTATACACACACAAGTCTACTAAAATTTTACTGATACTAACAATGCATAGCACTGAATTTACAAATTACTATAAAATATATCATGCCCTTTAGTGTAAATTCTTATAGCCAATTGATTTTAAATGAAAGCTTTCATTGATTTTGGCTAAATTATTGCCTGTGTAACTAATCTCTGGTGCAATTCTATCATGATTTGTTAAAATCGGGCTACAAATAAGCCTTGATTACTATCTGATTCAGCAAATAAGTCACTAATGTCATCAGAGAATGAGTGCAAATCTGCCATGAAAGTTTTGCTTATGTTAAAGGGTATGGTGAAGGGAGAACAAGACAGATGGACGTCGGAAGTTCCCTCCCATGTCAAAGACATGAGCAACTTCTCTGTTGAATCAGATAATAGTTTTCAATATTGAAATAATATTTTTTTCACATTTTGAGCTATCTACCATGTGATAGGTAAAGATACGACACAATTTATCAATATTTTTGAGTACACCATCTGAATAGAATTTCCATCCTACAGAGACCACAGGCGTAAGCAGTTTCCAATCTCAACAGCATATAGCTATTAACATATGCCCAATGATTAGAAACTAATATCTTGAGTACCCATGACCTTCAATTTCAGTATAACTTATTTAATTTTATGTTTCTGTAATTGACTTCTTAATAATGCAAAATGCTTTCAAAATTCTTGACAATTTATCAATAGTCTCTCTGAGTTGGTGTGAACCAGCTCTATCCCATCACTATTTTACAGAAGAGTTTAAGAACGCTGGTTGATCTTACTTAAAATGGTTGTAAGCTGATGTGTTCCAACTGACAAAAGAGAAATAGTGGTGATAGATGGTATAAAGTGCTCCAGGTCTCTGCTGGCCCAGAAGTTTCCCAACAAGCATACTGTTAGCATAAAGCGTGAGTGGGGAAGAATGGCTGAACATGAGGTAGAGGGATCCTGAATTAAATTAAGGACTAAGCTGCATGGTATTAGGAATCACAGAGGAGTAGTTCTTAAGAATGCAAACTCTGGACTCCTGGCTCCACCACTTGCTAGCCAGCTTGGGGTCTTGTTTAACTGTTCAGCTTCTCTATTTTCGCATCTATTAAATCAGAGTATTGATGGTGCAAATGTATAGGGTTTTGTTAAAGTTACATATGTAAAGTGTTAGAATAGTGCCTGGAAGATAGTATGTGGCATGAAATCTTGCTACCACACTATGCTACCATGAAGTTTTTATTTTATTTTTGAGATGGACTCTGGCTGTGTTGCCCAGGGTGGAGTGCAGTGGCATGGTCTCGGCTCACTGCAACCTCCACCTCCCGAGTTCAAGGGATTCTCACGCATCAGCCTCTTGAGTAGCTGGGATTACAGGCACCTACCACCGTGCCTGTCTACTTTTTTGTGTTTTTAATAAAGACTAGGATTCCCCATATTGGCTAGGCTGGTCTTGAACTCTTGACTTCAAGTGGTCCACCTGCCTCAGCCTCCCAAAGTGCTGAGATTACAGGCATGAGCCACCATGCCCAGCCTACCGTGACATCTTTAGATCAATAAAATACCTAAACTTTCCTCAAGTTCTATGTGTGTTTCTCTCCTTCCCCCTGATTCTGGCACTCAACAATTATTTTTACAAGGAATGCAGTTTGAGTATGTAGTCATTGCATATACAATCTGTGCTAATGATGAAGCCAGTTGGACAAAGAAATAGGCTTTAGAGAAAATCTCCAGAGAGTTAGACAAATATCGTAAATAAATTGCTCATAGAGACATTGCATGGAATAGTGCAAATTCAAAAGTGTAAGGATTTACAGAAAACCATATTGAATCATGTTGCTGAGGCATAGTTGTTTGATTTTAGAAGTTTTGCTTTTTCTCTCTGAGCTTTAGTATTCTTACTTGTAAAATATAAAGATTTTATCTGTCATTACATCAGTATTTACCTCTAAAGTTGATAATTCCTTTTTAAAAAAAGTTAGTTAACAAAGATATCATTATCATGCATACAAAGAAAATCATAGATGACTGCACAATGAAGATTTCACAGGATTGCTCAGGGGATTGGAGGTAATGTGTGCAATGTCACGCCATTTAACCTCTGGAGAGTTTACTAATACAATTATCCTTGTTGGGAAAAATTATTTTACTTGTGCTATGATCTGAATGTTTTTGTTCACCCCAAATTCCTATGTTGAAATGCTAAAGCCTGAGACATTAGTATTAGGAAATGGGGACTTCAGGGTGATTCGATCATGAGGGTGGAGCCCTTATGAATGGGATTAGTGCCCTTGTAAAAGGCCTGACAGATCTTTTTCTTTCTGCCATGTGAAGACACAGAGGAAAGACAGCTGCCAATGAACCAGAAAATGAGCCCTCACCAGATACTGATTGGCAGATGCCTTCATTTTGGACTTCCCTGCCTTCAGAACTGTGAAAAATTAATATTTATTGTTTCAAGCCACGGTGTTTATGGCATTTCATTATAGCCAGCTGAATAAGCTAAGATAATCTCTTTGTGTCTAGAGTATAATGACAAATAATTGAGTCTGCTTCTGCCTTACTTAGGTGAAATGATAGTTAACAGGGGTAATATACTTGAAATTTCCCTTTTATTTTGCGATGAATTATGTTTCATTAGAGATATCATTTAGTAATAGAAGTTTATGTAAAGTTTGTAAATAGTACCAACACTTTCTAAAGCATAAAACTTTCACACACTTACATTAGGTTTACGTTAACTGCTATCCCCAACAAATTTTATCAATGCAAAGTGTATGAATTGCTCACCTGTATTTTTATATGAGATTTAAGGCAACCAAAAAAATATTCCATAGCCTCTTATTTGCTGTACTAGGAGAACGTATAGTTTAATTACCTTATTACCTACTATAAGAGAGTTACTGATTGTTCTTTCCGTTGACAAGTTTATGTTAACTCCCCAAACAGCATGAAATTTCTCATGATTTGAACCTGTTCCCAATTGGGTTTCTATGTCCCTTTTAAACTGTTTTCCACTCTTGACAGTGGTGTTCTGTAGTCAGATAATTTAACTTGACCAACATTATCAAAACCAGAAGACAGCATTTGCATTCTTAATTACAGCCAATGATTTTTGTGACAATTAGTTCAATTGTTTCATGATGAAATAATTGTCACAAATGGAACATGTGCCATGGTCATGACTCTTAGTTGAGGCTATTTATTGATGCTGACGAAAGGAACAAAAATGATTGCATTATTTCATATTTATAATTGTAGCTAACTTTGGCTTATTTGATGCCTACAATTAGAGCTTATCAGGTTTGACCAGTAGTGACTCAAAATCTGTCAGTCTCACAGATTTGTCCTGAAAAATGTATCCTCTTATGACCGTGAGTACCATATACAAAGTAATATATGTAAAGGTGGACAATATAAATGCTGTTCATTGTTTTTGTTTTCATCTCTTTGACTTTAGGCTTCCTCGGGAAGAGGTAGACAAAAGAAAGATGGGGGGAGGGGGGCAGGGGAGGAGGAGAGAGAGAGGGAAAGATAAAGAAACAAAAAGAGGAAGAAAAAGAAGAGGAGGAGTAAGAGAGAGAGAAAGGAGGGAGAGAGAGGAGGAGCAGAGAGAGATTTTGATTATTTCTTTTTTCACAACTTAAAATATCTGGTAAATTTCCAAGGCATTTTAGGCTACCCAAGATATCAAAATAGTTTAAACAGTGTTAAGACAGTGTTGTAAAAACCTGAATTGGTAAAATGTATTTCAGAACATATTTTTGTAATGATTGTTCTCAACATATTTTTGTAACGATTGTTCTCTCTTAAATGTGATTTTTTTTTTCCTCATAGGGATTTCTACTACCATTCATAATTAAACATTTCTGCCTCCTAGCCAGCCATCAAAAATTCATAATAAGTGTAATGACTGATTCATCTACTTATTTCAACAACTGGGTCAACTATTCACCCCCTTTTTTATGCACCATTTATAGTGGAGCACATTTGATTTCACTTGATAATTAAATGAATGATATATAATCTCATTAAAGTTAGCTGGCCACTATTGTAGGTATGTACTATTGTTTCCAAATATCTGTGGGTCAAAAAGAAATCATGGCTATTGTATTCAACAACTATTATATGCTGCTCACATCAACCCTTTGGAAAAAAAGGATGAGGATGGAAAAATATACTTTACCCATATAAATTGTGGAAATCCAGACCACTGACACATACATTTTCTCCTTCTAAGAGTAAAGCACTCACTAAAATTTTAAATAAATCCAGATGCCCAAATTATCCAATTCCTGTTTGTAAGTGGAATTCCTTACAGGCTCCGAATATAAATGGACGGGGTCAGACACATAACACAACTTAGCTTGTTTCTCTCTGTACCGTGTGCCTTACCTCTTTTCCTAGACAGGCAATCACCTGGCCATCTGCATGGCTGGGAGAGTTTCCAGCCCCTGAACTGCAGGCATTGACTGCATCCAAAGATTCTTCTCTCTCAAGCACTTATAAGTCTGCCAAGCACAAAAACTAGTAACAAGCAGAACTCTGAAAACACAGGCAGCAAATAAGTGAAAGTGAAAAATCCAGTCTTGAGGGCTTCTTTTCAACACAAACCTATTCATGTGACAGCAGTTTAGGTTTGCATCTGCATGAGTTAATCACATCTGGTGCACCAAGGTACAGGAAAAGGAAAGTAAAAACTATCTCATATCTTTTATAGAAGAACAACAATTGAAAGGAGAAATGAAAGTAATGCCATTTGTTTCTAGTAAGAAAAACGGCTCAGGTTGTTCTTATTTGTATGACCACACAAATCAACTGAGTCTTAGTAGATATTTTAAGACAGTATTATTCTTCTTGATTGGCATTATGCTCTTGCTTTTCCTGTTACTGTATATGTGAAGAAATTTCTCTTCTGTTCAGGGCTCTAAGTTTTGAGGTTAATTACTTTTTCAATTTAGAGTCACCTAGAAAAAAAAATCCAATAATTGCTCTAGGACAAGTCTGACCTAAGGCATAGATTGACTAGACACATACAGAGTCTGGAAACCCCTCAGCAGGTGCTCATGTGTTTTGCTCACTGCATTCTTAGCTACTCCCTTACCAAAAAATGGCTCAGTACTAATGTGTCATGCAGAGAGACCACATAAATAATTACAATACAGTCTCAGCTCCAACATTCATTATCTGTGACATTTTAGCTCCATCTTGGTAATGCTTGGTAGCAATTCATTTATCAATTATCTGTTTGCTCCTGGGATCTCAAAACATTACAGCACATATCATTTCTAATTACTCTGACATCAGTCCTTGGCATCTGCTCGCAATGTATTGATTAAATGTTGGCCACTGATGATTCATAAGTTTAAGTAAAAAAGTTAGGACAAGTTCCTGACCTATGATAAATAAGTCAATAGTATAAATAAGTATAGTATTTATTTTACATTTATTATTTTTCTGGAAATGGTAACATTAATTATATTTCTTGCTGATCCTAAGATCCTCCCTGAAAATATGAGCTAAACCAGTTATCAGTTATAATATATACTAAGCAATCTTGCCTGAAAATCATATAATTATGTGGAAATTCCCTAATCGTTTGGGGGTCAAGCACATTTTTCTAATTATGAGATTTTAAATTTTCTTTTCATGTTGTATATGTTGGGTGGGATTTAAATTAGACACATGCTCACATTTAATACAATTATGTGAAAATACTGTAAAAGGTTAGGTTAATAGTTGATGGCACTAGGTAGCATTTTAGTTTATATTACGGAAATTTTCTTTCCCCAAATACAGAAAACAAAAGTAATCATCTACATAATATTTAGTAACAACAAAATTATTGCTCTTAAATTATAATTAAATGTGAACTCTACAGTCTTCTCTGCGAAAGAGACAATCTTTGGGGAATCTACTGCAGTTACAATCATGCTTGCTATGGGATAGTTGTGTGATTGAATCCTTTTTAGACTACTGAACTTTTGTTGTTGAGGTTGATTTTCTTTTAGTTTCTTGGTCAGCCACCGTAGTCAGTTGAAGAGTGGCCACCACCAGCGATGCCAGGTTCAAATCTCTGCAATCCATACAAATTACCTCATAAGGAAATAGGATCTTTGCAAAGACACTAAGTTAAAGGTCTTGAGATAGGGAGATTATGTTGAATTTTCCAGGTAGACTTTAAATCTAATCACAAATGTCTTTATAATAAAGAGGCAAAGGAGATTTGACACAGAAAGAGGAAGAAAAGGTGAGTATCCATGGAGACAGAGATTGAACTGATTCAGTCCCAAGACAAAGGATGCCAGCAGCTAGCAGAGGCTGTACCCGAGAGGAAAGGTTCTCCTGGTGTCTCCAGAGGAATGCGGCCCCTGCTGATTCCTCAGTCCCTACCCAGGGACATCGAATTCAGGCACTAACCCTCGAAGCAGTGAGCGAATAGATCTTCTGTTCTAAGCCACTGGGTTTGAGGTGGTTTGTTACAGCAGCCTCCGGGGGCCAGAGCAGTGACCATCTGAAAATTGTGCTCCATTGTGAATGAACAGTCTAAAAACCTCTAAGTGCTACATTGTGAATAAGCAAAAAAGGAAAAATCATATGGTTATACCACACCACTACCCTTCTTAATAAGATGGAAACAAATACCAAAAGAAATAAAATAAACAGCAAAAACTGCTTAGCAGTCATTTTATATATTCATGAGAAAATACTTTTTATCTAAATACAGAACTATATGCAGCTTTAAGATTATATACTATCTAAAATTTCAAAAATGTGAACCAGTCTTTAATGATAAAAATAATACAGGCTAAAACCTGAAACAAATAACAATGTGAAATTACAGTGAAATTGTCCTCATCTCTATCACATCCCCATTCCACTCACCCAACATCTGTTATTACAGATAGTGAGACTCAACAGCTGTTTGTGTATGTGTGTGTGTGTGTATATTTTCTGGAAATTTAAATTCATGCACTTCTATCTATGTGTATATACAAAGATTTCTATTCTTTAAGGATTAACATCAAAACGTTACCTTCCCTAAGTTAGAATTGTGTGTGTGTGTGTGTGTCTTATACAGACACACACATATATATGAATATACATATGTATATACATATGTATATTTATGTACACATGTACATATATGCATACACATATGTATATTCATATGCACATATATTTGTTTTATCTCTGGATGATTATGTCTTCTTCCAGAGTCTTCACTGCTAGGTTAGTGTGCTTGTTTAGATTAGCATGTTATAATAATCTAAATATTTTCTTCTGGTAACACTAGATGTCTCCTCATAAAAAATCCAAGCAAAAACATTCTTGATCTCTCTTGTTGATCACTCCCCTCCACGTCTCTCCTACAGGCACTTGAGTATGGGAATGAAGAAGGCTGTGTGTTTTTCTTGACCTTCTGGTAAAGGAAATGGCCAAGTTCCCTGGTCTCCTGTGGTCACTGAATGTCCTTTTAGGTTCCTGTGACAAAGGTGAACATTCCTGATAACAGCCTCAACCAAGTTCAGAGAAAGACACTGACAGGAATCCTATGGAAACAACCAAAGTGATTAAGCAACCACTTCTGTCTTTTCTTCTGTCTTCTGTCTTTTCTTCTGTCTTCTTTCTCAGAGTGGTTATTGCCGTTGTGCCAATGACAGCTCTCAGCCCTGCATTGATCTCCCCTTCTCCCAGATTAAAAAAACGTATTGAGACCATCAATCACAGGATTGTCCTGCATCTTGACAGCATCCAACTCAGCACTGACTTGTATTTTCTAATCCCGCCTCTGAATCATATTTTCTAATCCCTCCTCTGAATCCTCCCAACTTGCCAGGCTAAAAATAAAATACAGAAAACAATCCTACTCTTTCTTTTCCTACAGGTAAGTTATTGGTGGCATTTACTGAGGTTTGCTACCTGCAAAGCTGAAGTCTGTGACTAGTGGAATTTCCATCTGTGTTTTTTTGTATCAGGAAACATGCAGCCTCTATCCTCTCGCTGTTAAAGTAGACTTCCTTCTCTTTTCTGTCTTTGCTTTTTCTTTCGTTGTTTTTTTTTTTTTTTTTTTTTTTTTTTTTTTTTTTTTTTTTTTGTGAGTGTGTTGGGTGGG